>PVJA010009591.1:0-60143 GCA_004027025.1 Myocastor coypus
AAAAAAAAAAAACAGATTATGTAGACAAGCATTAAAACTGAATGCATTTTACAAAATTACATCTCACAAAAATTAATGTTCATAATAAGCTATTTTTCCCAGAACGGCAAAGAAAATTATGCACCAATGTCTTTAAATGTGCTGTAATTTTGGCTTTCATCAAAATTTTTTATTATTACTCATTGACATCACTGTCATCTCACCTATTGCTCAGTGTGCCCTGGCGGCGGGGCGGGCACAGCACGTGGAGCCAGGGATTGAACCCCTTGTGCTTGTCTTAAGCACCATATGAGGTGGGAGAATTTAATATTAGTTTTCAGTATAACTGCAGTTGTAACAAGTACTTTTAAGAATAGCTTCATATTTAATTTACCTACAGATTTTTTCATTTACAAAATTCTAGTTACCAATAATACTTGCATATATAAGAATCAGGTAAACTATGATGCTTCCATGTATGTACACATTGTGAATTGACCCAATCTGGATATCCCTGAAACCAAATAATTACTTCTTTGTGGAGAGAACGTTTATGTTCCTCTTCTATAGTTAGAAATATGTCAGCCTGGTTGTACCTGAGCACACCTGTAATCTCAGTATTCTGGAAGCATGAGATAAGAGAACCTCAAATTTGAGAGCTAGGGAGATAGCCTGGCAATGTACGTGCTTGCCTGGCAAGCACTAAGACCCGAGTTCGACCCCCAGTACCATGTGCTCTTCAGGCCCTGGAAACCCAGGCACCCCGTGCCAGCGCAGAGCCAGGCGTGGTGGTAAACACCGATTATCCCAACACTGCGGAGGCTGACAAGAGGATGATGAAATGTTGTGCTAATATGAAATGTTGGATCAACTTAAAATTAGGCCTAAAGGCTGGAGAGATAGCTCAGCAGCCTAAGTGCTGCTTGGGCAAGTGTAGGGAGCAGGGGACAAGTGCAGGGACTATGACTCTAACGTGCATAGTGAGACCCTGTCAAAGAGTAAAAAACTGAAAATAATAATAAAAAAAAAACAGAAAAAGAGAACCTCAAATTTAAGCCTAGCAAGGTGTACTTAGCCATGTAGTGAGCATCTATGTCACAGAGAAATTCTTTTGCTTTTTAAAGGATAAGGAAGTAGTTCAGTGTAAAGACTCTGAGTTCAATTTCCAGCTTCATACATACATACATACATACATACATACATACATTCATAATCAACTAAGTTGTAGTAAAACACAATGGTACTTATTCTTCCAAACTGTACTATTGTATTTATCCTTTTTAAAATGATTGGTTTGTCCAGGGTTTCAGTCCAGATTCCTAGTGATCCTCCTGTCTCAGCCTTCTGAGCACAGGAATTACAGTTGTGCACCACCATGGCTGTGTGGTGCGCCTGCAGTTTCAGGGCTGGCAAGGCACGTGGTACCAGGGAGGGAACCTAGGTCCCTGCTCTTGCCAGGCAGAGTCCTAGACTGCTGAGCTATGTCCCCGGCCCCGACTTTTGTACTCATACACTAATGCTTCTCTTTGTCCCAGCTCCTCATGCTAGGGCTCGCTGCTTGAACAACTTGGCCTGTAAAACATGGTTCTACTCACTGCTCCTATAAGCTGGGCGTTTTAGCCTCCACATGTAAATGAAATCACACATTTTCCTCTGTACCTGTTTTATGAGAATTGGATCTTGCCCAAGAACAATTAATTTGATTCATTTGTGGAAGTATGGATATTAACCTTCATTATTTTTTTAAAGATGCTCCCCTCTTATGGTTATAAATTTTGCTTAGTGTTGATAATTACAGGAAGACAATACAGTGAAAAACTAATTTGTCCTACACTTTGAATAAGAATATCCCTCTAATTGTTTTCGGTTTTACCCATTTTATTTCATGCATTACTAAACTTTGTTTTAATTCAGCCCAATCTTATATGTACTAGTTTCCGAAGCTATATTTAAACACTCTACTGATTTTAGAAGATGCATAGCAGATAAACTGTAAAGTTTATAAAATATAACTTTATTAGGTATTTTCAAATTCAACTCCCAGTGAAGACTATAAAATGAAGAAATTAAGAAAAAAATTTAAAAAAAATTAAAAAGACACTGGCATACCTAACACTTATTTGGTGACAATTATTAGGAGCTGAAATGGACAGCGGGGCAGAACGCAGCCCTGGCTGGGAAGCCTAGGGGCATCCTCAACAGCTCCGTTCACGTGTGCGGAGCTAGCATTGTTGGCCTTGCGATCGGATCAGAGAGGGTCCGAGCCGCTCCCGACGAGGCTCCAATGATAAGTCAAGCTCCCCTCTCTTGCTCTTGAACTGCAGAGGTTGCAAAACAGGAGGATTCTCCGCAGCCGCGCCTGCTGCAGCGCCTCCACCCGCAGTGCTCTCCCCCTGGGAGCAGAGGATGTAGCAGTCGCACCTCACAAACACCTATCACATGAATGATATGATAAACATGAAAAATTACATTTTACAAAACCTTTAATTATAGGAGAGAGAGGTACAGCGCTTGCATTACACGTGGATGCTTCTGTGATTTTAGAAATCAACTTCATGTGCCTTTATTCATCCAGAAAAATTCTGCTTCTCTTTGGTCATCTCAGTGCTGTGAAGAGCATGGAGATACTTTCAAAATATCCACACCCTGAATAGCGCTAATAATACACTAATAAGATACTATTTTCCCATGGCTTTTCTGAGACACATGGCCATGTGTATTGAGGAGATGTTTGGTTGGAAGTTAGGATGCAGGAGAGGAAATTACATATTTAGCATCGTGACAGCATATCGGGCTCAAATAGATACATAGCAAATAGGAAATATCTGAAAACATTCTGAAAATAAATATGCATCGTATTTGCTTTGTGGCGTTGCCCCTGTTTTCCTGTTTGTTGGGGTTTTGTGTCTAGTGGCACCCTCCAAAGCCTCATGCAGTCATGGGGCGGGCTTCTAGACGGTGATTTATCCATGATCCATTGCTGGGGATTACGGTTGTAAATGCAGTTGGCATCGTGGCTGTGCCTGCTACACCTGGCCTAGGACAGGAAGCCTCATTGCAGCCTGAGGGAGACAGACACGCTGGCTGTGGCCGCAGTAGCTGCTCCTGCTCCCTTTGGCTCCTGCTGTCTTGCTGTGCTCCGCCACCGTGCTGCCCTATGCCATGTGCTACTTCACTTTGGAGCCAGCTGCATGTGGAAGTGTGAGCTAAATAAACCATCCCTTCCTTAATTTGGGGTATCAGTTACTTGGTCCAGTAACTAAGACACTCTTGTACTACATCATCTAACCTAAAGTTTAGGCAAAGTTTTCAAAAACTACAAACACATAGCCCTTGCTTTCTCCTGCCTAACTGCTACGCCAGGATGGTACTATCTATTTCTCTTCTGCTTAGTCGACATGCAGCCCATTGACAATCGACTCCAAATTCTACAAACTGTGAGCTAATGTCTCCTATTCCCCTGTGTTAGTGACTCTTCTCTCATTGCTGGGAGAAATACCTGACACTCAAAATGAAGGAAGGAAGGAAAGGTTTATTTAGCTTCCAGGTACTGGAGGTTTCAATCCGTATTCAGCTGGCTCCTAGGCAGACTGGCACACAGCAGAAAACAACCTTGCATGGCAGAGGTCAAAGAGGAAGAGCAAGAGAGGAGTAGCAGCAGCTGAAGCAGCTCACTTCTCTTCCTTCCTTATGGTGAAATGCGCATCACCTGCCCCAGGGGAGGTGCAGCAGCCACACCCACAATAACCAATTGCAAATTCCGGAAGCTGCTCCATGACTGCATGAGGCTTTGGGGGAACACCTATACACAGACCATAGCACTTCTTTAAGTTATGTCAGACATTGTGTGTCCCTAAGGACGACAGTGACTACTACAAGTTTGGTACCAGAGAAGTGCAGTTGCTACTGTGATACTACCTATGTGGTCCAGAAACTACTGGAAGTAGGCAGAGTTTGGAAAAATTTTGAGATGCTAGCTGCAAAAGCAGTGGTAGGGTGCTGTAAGGTACATGTAACAGAAGAATCTTGTCAAGGCTCAGAAAACAAGAATGCTGAGAGAAATGCGATTGCTAAAGAGCAGGCTTTGGGAATTTCATCTGGGAAGAAAATAGAAAAAACTCCATTAGCTGATAGGCTTCAGGTTGAGTGCAGTAAGCTGTAGTGGAAAAATCTGTTTTGCTTGAATGATGAAAGACTGAAATTAAGACTACCTAGGGGCTGCAGAGATAGATCAGTAGAATAAAAGTAAGAAAGAAATTAAGAGTAGCCAATCTGGTGAAGGTATTTCAACCAAGGTTATGGCCTCTGTTCTCTTTGGGCTTATATTTAGCGCTTCATTTAATCCCATCTAAATTTAAACATTTGCCTTTTTATCATATTTTTTTCTCCCAGAAAGAAAGCTCATGTAAATGTGTGGCTTACCAAGACTGGACAAGAAGAGCTTGGATTCTGAAAATATTACCACGAAAAAGAAGCCACATATTTTTGAAAATGAAAATTGGGAAAATTGCTTAAGAGTACACGAAGATGCACCAGAGCCTTGGTGCTCACAGGCTTGACACTGGGAAAGTAGAAGACTTTGCTTTGAGAAGAGAATGCCAGGCCTCTCCATGGAGAAGGGCCACTTGGGGAACTGGATTTTCAGAATGCCAACCGCCTCACTCAGCCAGTCTGGTGTTCAGACGCCAGTGTAGCCAGCAGCAGCAAGGTTCCAAAGTGCTTGGTTTCCATTCAGCTGTGTTATGCCTTTTCATTTATAGCTTTTCTTTTTGAGGTTTTACACTCGGGAGACTATATGATATTTACACATGCAGGTCTGGTTTATTTTACATATGAGCATATATTTACGATACATCCATTTATATATAAAGTCTTCTAGTTTCTCATTCTTTATAGCTTAGTGATATTCCATTGTACAAAACACCACCTCTTTTTCAAGCATTTTTCAGGCGATAGGCATTTGGCTGTTTCCAAGATTTGGCAATTACAAATTGGGCTGCTATAAACATAGGTGCACAGATATCACTGTGTTATGATGTTTTCAGTTCTTTTGGGAAAATTCCCAGTAGGGGGATAGCTGGATTGAATGGGATTTCCAGCTCTAGTTTTTAAGGAATCTCCACACCACTTTCCATAATGGTTGCACCAGTCTGCATTCCCACCAGCAGTGGAGAAGGGTTCCTTTTTCTCCACAGCCTCTCCAGCATTTCTTGTTGGTTGTTTTCTTCATGGTGACTATTTTTTTTTTTTCTGGGGTGAGATGGTATCTAAGTGTAGTTTTAATTTGCATTTCATGGATGGCTAGCTATGTGGAGCATTGCCTCACATATTTATAAGCTTCTAGTATTTCTTCCTCTGAGAAGTGTGTGTTCATCTCAGATGCCCATTTCCGGATTGGGTCTTTCAATTTTAGGACCCTAATGTTTTTAGTTCTTTATATATTCTAGATATATATGTATATAGTACTTCCTGCATTGCCAGTTCTGCCGATAACCCACTACCCTTATGGACTATTGAACTATGCATACAGCTAATTTATGTCAGCTCAAGGAGAAGAAATATTTATACCAAATAATGTTGAGAAAAGTTATCATGTCTGCATTTTGTACTATGAATGACTACAATCAAGAAAGCCATATGCAGTATATTAATTATTGTGGCTAACATGTTTTAAGACTGTCTCATTGTTATTTCTTATTAAAAGTAATAAAATTGGGGCCCTGCGGGATGGCACAGTGGTCTAAAGTGCCTGCTTGGGAAAGCTTGGGCGGCTTCAGGGACCGTGTTTCAATCCCCGGCACCACATGCTGCGCCAGTCCTGCCCTCGGGGTGGGGCTGAGCCGGCCATAAAAATGAGTGAATAAACAAATAAAGGTTCTGAAACAAGAAAAATAAATAAATAAAAATTTTTATAAAGTAATAAAATTATAGTATAAAAGATGCCCAAGTGCTTGGCTACTTCTGCATCCTGGGCCAGACTTTGGCAGCTTCTGTGTGGCACTGGCTTTAGGCACATGCAAAATGCAGGAGTTTGGGTTCAAGAAGACTTCCACCCATGTTTCCACAGAAGGCATGGGAGGCTAGGAGAGGAAAGTGGGTGAAAGAGTGAGAGTGAACCCCAAGTGTGGTGGAAACCTCGTGAGTTTGAAAAGGCAAGAACATAGAAAGTCTGAGGAAAGGCATAATAGAGAGAGAAGCTTGCCCCAGTGTGGTTAGCACTGGCAGAACTGTCAGGCTGGGGCCTGCAGAGCCCTGTGGGGTCCACAGCTCAGCATAACCGTCCTGGATGCTGGATGTGGAACTGCAGAATTTAACATTTGCTCTGGCAAATTTTGGTCTTGCCTTGATTCTGTTGTGTTCTTATCTCTGTTTGTACATTGTGAAAGGAGAGTGTTGATCCTGAGCCTTGGTATATTGGAAATATTTAATTTGCATATGTGTATATACATGTGTATTTGGAGGTTGGGGCAAGATTAAGGTTTATATCTAAATGAAACTCTTGAACTTCACAGGTTTGTAAACAGGACTTTTGTGGTGACTCAATCATGGAGGTGAGAGGTTCCCAGGGATGATCCTGTAGCCATATACGATGGTAGGAGGTAGACTCTGATAAAAGGAGGTAGTCGCTAGGGGCCTGGCCCTAATCCCTAATATTTTTTCCTTTAACGTGCAGCTAAACTGTTTGTTTGTTTGTTTTCATTTGTAAAATCTAGTCAGTTTTTGTGTTTGCTAGAAAGTCATACTTTAAAATATAATAGCTCTTTTTTAGGAAATTTAGTCTTCAATATTGAGAGAAAAATCACTTTGAAAATATCTTTAGCTGTAAGACGACCTTTGCAAACATTCTTATCTATAAAATGACAAGGTAGCACATCATTTAGGGACCACTGAGGAGTTGAATAAATATAATGTTTGTTAAAACAATACTGTGACAAGCTGAAATGGTATCCTTTATGTTAGTAAAATGTCTATTATTTTACTCTTTCAATTTTATTTAGATTCCATTTCTGTGTTATACAGATAGGAAATTTGATATATTGCAATATTAACCACTTCAATATTTTCAAGTAAAGAATAAATAAATGCATTCATATTTTTAAAAGTACATAGTGCAATTAAATTATATTCATCAGAAAATAAAATAATTTTAGAGTTTCTCAGGTTCAATAAGTGTAAAAGAACTAAGAGAAATTTGCAAGTTGTCATGTCTCTGCCTGGGTCTTCACTTTCCCAGTCTGGGCGAAGCCGAAGCATCCACTCACCCGTGGTTATCCCTTTCCTTTCCATTTTCTATTTCGCCAAGAGGCTGACTTCATTTGTGAGTATGATATTGACATCTCTGCCTTTGGACCATTCGGATTCCCCATCCCACAAAGGCGTAACCCCGACTTCCCAGCCATAGCACCTCCGCCAGCTCGGCTGACCATCCTTGCACATCTCCATGGTCTTAAGTTACTGTACTGACAGTTACAGAAGGACTGTTGAGCAGCTGACACTCGAGAAGATTGCCTTGCAATGAGGGGGCCTTGTTTACCTCCCCACACATGTTCGTTCTAGCTGCTGAAGGCCTTAATTTCTCAAGCCGATTTTTAAGTATCATCACTCAGTAATTTGTTCCTTAAGAACTGAAACACGGGCCTGGCAGGATGGCTCAGTGGTCTAAAGCACCTGCAGGAGGCTGCAGGGACCTCGGTTCGATCCCTGACACCACATGCTGTTCCAGCCCTGCCCTCAGGGCAGGCTGAGCCAGCCATAAAAATAAATAAACAAACAAACAAGATTTACTAAGAAACTTAATAAAGATTAAAAAAAAAAAAAAAAAAAAAGAACTGAAACACTTAGGCATCTGCTCATGTAGATATGTCAACTTCCTTAGGTTAAGAAATGCCTAGATTAAAAGACTATCATCCTCGGTGTATCTTGGGGAGTGACAGAAGGGTAGCTTTGAGGATGTGATGGTCCCTCAATGCTCTCTTTTCTGGAACTGATTCTCTCACTGCTTTTGGTCACTGTGAAGAGAGTAGCTTTCCTTCACCATCCTCTTTAGGCAACCTATTCCTGACCTGCAGGCCATGGCTATGGACTGACTGTCCTGAACCGTGAGCCCCATGAACCTTTCCTCTCTTAGTTCTCAGAGTTGGATATTGTGTCCAACATAGGAAAAGCTAACTAACAGAGAAAACATCGGAGAAGAGGAGCTGTTGGTGTGCCTGCATCAGACATGGATAGTCTCATAAACTAAACATAGTATTTCTAGCTTTCTTGGATCAATCATATAAAATAGTACTTAAGGCAAACTTCTACTTCTTTCAAATTTAAAAGTTTTCTTTGGTCCATCTCTCAAATAACAGAGAATTCTAAAATGAGAGGTCAACAACAGCAACAAAAAACAGAGGATGTTACATTTACCTGAAATGCTTACACAGCTATCATTCATTGTTATTGACATGAAAACTTTTCTAAAAAATATTTAAAGTGAGGACTTAAGGTATGCATCTCTGTGGTAGAAAACATGCTTGCTAGGTACAATGCATTGAATTCAATTACTAGAAACAAAATACATAAGTTTATTTAATTTTGAATGTTGCTGCTTCAAAAAGTTAATGAAAAATACTATTATTTCCCAAAATACAACCTGAAAAATCTATTATTACATTATTCTCACCTACCTATGTAAAATAGTTTAAAATTTAATAATAGTAGTATTAGTATGAACAATAAAAATACTATGGCCTTAACACAGCCTCTAAAATGATTTCTTCTCTATATGAAAATGTCAATAATTGAAAGTCCAATTTCAGGTCTATATCTGTATGTATATTTATGCCTGAGTCAAACGCTGCAAAGGCAATAATATTTTTAAACACAAAATGTGTTAAAATAGTTTTATTAATTCATATGTTTTACACAGGATGGCTGATAAAAAAAAAATTAAGTGTCTAAAATGACATTAATATTTGAAAAAAGTAAACAAAAATTATCAGAATAAAATTAGTGATAATTTTGATTTTTTACTAAAGAAAAAATGTCTGTAAAAATGCTAATGGCTATAAAACATTTTTATATACTTCACATGTCTAGTCAAAGTATAAGTATATACATATAATATGTTGAGGTGAATATATTCATTATAATAATATAGACTTAAATTTTCTTAGTAGATTCTACTTGTTGATTTATTTCATAAGTCATATTTAAAATATGGAATACATTTGAAAATATTGCCAGGTACATTGTTTTACCTCTTCTAAAATAAAAATTTGAAACTGTGCTACAGAGGGTGATTGTAATCAGGCTGCAATTCAAAGAGAATGAATATTACTAGGATTCTCAAAGGGAATAATACATTTAATCAAAAATTGGGTTTATCAAAAGGAATGATGGATTGACAGGGAAAGATTTCAAAGTGAATTCTCAAACAAAGGCTAATCAGTTGAAGACTGGGTCCTACAGTCCACACAGGATTCGATTAGACAGTGTGGGGCACAGTACATTACCAATATCTACATCAATGTATGTTAAACTATTGTCTACCTTAATTTTGGAATTTATAGGATAATAATAAACATATACCTTTTCTGTTTTATTCAGATCATATAAGGTATTTCCATTATTAGAATTTCATATTCAGTCTAAATTTTAATTTGTTTGAGACTTAGGTTCAATTCATTTAGGAGAGACAAGGATCAAAAACGTTGTCCTCAGTTAGCGACTATAAAACTGAATAAATCATACAACAATACTGCTCTTCAGATATTGTCAATGGTCACTGAAGATCCTTGATTTAGATGAGACAGGAAACCTAACCAGGGAATATCTACAAATACCACAATATCCCCCCTGGGACAGTCCGGTACACAATGAAAAGGTCCTCCCTGGTCTTTTAAGTTGAAATCCCAGCTATCAGAGTTTGCAAAGGCTAAACGGCTAGAAAATGCAGCCAGAGAGAAGGCATCTAAAAAGACAGAAAAACAAGACTTGCAAATCTGCATCACTGACTTTACTTTTGGCAGAATATAGCCTCAGACAGGCAGCGATGCCATGATGTTGGACATAACTGACATTGGCCATAAGCATAGAATGCACCGAGCTCAGATAAGTAGGCACATTTCTAAGCTCTTACTAGTGTGACTACGGACCATTGCAACATTTGAGTAATTCAATAGAGGCTGTAAAAAGTTACCTATTACTAATACGTGTCATTTCTTCCTGGATTTAAACCTACTCTAGAACAAATTATAGCATTTGTTAATACTTAAAAACACAACACAGCTATGACTTACTAGTTAGAAATTTATTAGACCCAAGTACATCATTATTTTAAAGAAATGACATGATAGTCTACATTCAAATGTAAAGTTTCCAATCCAAATTTGTCAGGCACCTCAACAAACAAGAAAATATGAACCAAAGTGTACAGGAAAGTCTATCAAAATGAATAAAGCAAGGAGCTACTCAGATGAAAGAATGAAAACCTTAACCTAGTCATTAATATACTCAAAATATTCAATGATTAAGAGAAAAATGTTAGTGCATGCAGAATTATGTACCAAGAGAATTAATTCTATCTGGAAGCTAAGACTCCCAATGAGATAAATTTAAGCCATGCACAAAAGTAATTACCATTAAATGAGGCATAGAGGGAGAACTTGAACCATAAGATTGGTGGTCTTCCGCGAGGAAAAGACCCAGTGCTTCACCCCCAAGGAGGAAATGGCCTGGGGAACACAATGACACAGCCCGTGCCACCTGGGCAGACAGCCTCACTGGAACCAGCTCTACTTCACCCTAGCCTTTGGCTTGCAGTCTCCCCAACTGGGAGAACATAAATATCTATTGCTCAAGCCACTCAGCTGGTGGCACTTCATTGGTGTAACTTTAGCATAGTACCAGAAATGTCTAGAAACAGGTTGTTTAAAGCCAGAGTATTTGAGAATTTTCCAGATTTCTTCTTAGGTGATTTCCTGTGTAACTTCTTAGGTGATTTCCTGTGTAACTTCTTGGAGTCGAAGAATGGGGGTGTTGTGACTACAGATTTTCTAAGTTTTACAAGATTCCTCGCCAGTATTTAGTGTTTTTTTATGTATAATGCATGAAGACCGAAGATAACACAGGCCTTGGGGTATGGTATGGAATATATGGTGCATATTAATAAGGTGACCATGAAGGTGATGTTAAAACTTCTGTATATGCATTGAATTTCTGCCTAATTGTTCCATGTATGAATTAGTTGGCAGTATTACTATCTCCCAGGGGAAAGACTTTGCTTCTCATTTTTGTCTGTAAATATTTGCTTTGCTTCTTTGAAGCCATCTTATAGTATGCATACACAAATATGCTATGCAAGGAATAAGTTAATCCCAAGATAAGTGAAAAGAGAAAAATAAGATAAAAATAATAAATTAATAAAACAGAAAATAATGGATATGCTGAATAATTTGAAAAGAATTAGGATAACTGAGAAAAAATAAACAGAGAAGAACCAAGCTTTTAACATGAGGAAGAAAACAACTGGTGTTATCCAAAACAACTACAAAATTGACCTCCAATTTTTTGTGGGCGGAATTCCAAGAAAGCAGCAAAGATTTCATCAAACCTGTATGATTTTGAAGAATCACAGTTTATAAATATAATATTTACTAACCAGAAGTAAAAAAATATTTTAGTACAAATACCTGTATGCTTCATATCATACTTGAACTGACAGAAATTACATTTATTGGTTCAACTAGAAAACACGCACATAGGCATAGGGCAATGCCAAGGGATCCTTCAATGCGATCAAATAAACAAGTGAGAGCTGGTGTAGTAACACGATTTATTGCCCCATAGCGAGGCCCCCTAGGTGGATTTCTCTCCTGAAATGTTCTCGGCGCTATGTTCGGATAGTACTCATGCTTTCCCCCTGCGTATATGGCTGCAGTGTGATCCCCTGGTGCCCACTGCTCAGTCCAGCCCATGAGCTTGCCCCAGCTTCACCAGTACGGTGCAGAGAAGAGGCTGCGACATTGAAGAGTGGGGCCTTATTTTAGGTACTGCGCGTACGAAGGAGCTGCCCTCAGGACAGGATGAGTGCTGCTCCGAAAGAGCAAACCGGTTCTCCTGACAGTGTGTACTTACAAAGCAAAGCCACCCATATATTTGCCCCTTCTACACATAGCTAGAAAGAACTAGCTAATATCTTTTCTGTTGTCGTTTTCTGTTCGCTTACATTTTTTCTGTGTTTTCACACAGTGGCTTCCATGCCTTCTGCTGTGAAGTTCAGCAAATTCCCCTTTTCTGCTGCAGGCAGCTTCTCATAAGACGCATTCTCAGAGTACCCCCTTCCCTGCAGGAATTCTTTCCTAATAAAACGAATTGCTGAAATTTATCTTAAAATGCTGCTTAAATAGATAAAAGTGTACATATGAATGTATGTTATGTAAGATTTGGATGGAAGCAAAAGCATCAAGTGAGACATTTATCTTCACAAGCATTCATCATTCCTTCAGCAAGGGGGCGAACTTTCAGGTTCTTCTGCCACATTTTAAAACTCACAGCCCATGGTGCTGTGCGCAGTCCTCCTCCTGTGCAGCAGCGCTGCCCAGCTTCTCGCTCCCGCCCAGCAGCGCCTTGGCGCGCTCTGCTCAGCGTTTCCGGGCCACGGCCCTCCTCATCTCTCACTGCTCTGGCTCACATCATGGCACTCTCGGTTTCTATCAACGTTTTAGACTACACATTTGCATGGGACCACATGGACCTCGTTTTGTGTGATTATTTTATTTCATATAACATCAAGATGTTCACATAGAAGACAGTTTGCAAAGGTAGACTTGTATTAATTAATGTATCCCGTTCAACGCATTGCAAAAATGTGTGTCTTCAACTACGAATGCACCTGCCAGAGCCCAGCCATGTTCCAGAGCTATGAAAATCACGGGCTGATGTAAACGCTGCAGCAGTTTTTTTTGTTGCTTTCCTCGGTCTCCACATTCTTTTCTTTTCTTTTTTCATGAATACAAATACAGGAGTAAATGAGACAAAGCCAAAAGGGGAAAACAGCGGTAATAATATTTCTTCACTACCATTGCAAATAACACTTAAATATAGTTGAGTGAGAATAATTGTTCAGTAATAGTGGATTTCTTAGAAAAGTAATTTCTTGTAAGAATTCTCACATATGATGGAAAATTTGGCAGCAAATTCGGCAGCAACTATTTAATCCAATGAGTTGTGTCTTTCAAATTAATTTCTCTGAATTTGTCGCCCTATTTTCTAACTCAAAAGCATTATATAATTAGAAATTTAAGACTAATGTAAATACATTCTCCTATTTGGCATTTAAGAAAACATCTTTTTTTTTTTTGAATTGAGACAGGGTTTCACTGTGCAGTTTAATCTGGCCTTGAGCAGACTTTTGTAGCCTAGGCTGGCCTTGAACTCTTACCGATCCTCCTGCCTCAGCCTCCCGAGTGCTGGGATTACAGGCGTACGCCACCAGAAAACATCTTTCTTAATGTTTCAGAAAAGAGGAAAATCCACAGACTCAGAATTTCAAAAATTAGAAAAAAGAATCACAAATTGTGTTTAAAAATATGCACAAGCTATTGTTTAAGAAAAGCAATGGCCCTTGGGGAGAATGTAATCATGGTTAACAGTTTTTGTTTCTTGACGTATCATAAGGACATATGGAACTAAATATGGAGACAGACTCTAAGAAAAGCCAGAGCTGGAAACATGTAATATATATTACTGGTAAAACCATAGTTTGAAACTGAGATTATAAAACAAGTACTTTGTATATTGCAGAAATGAGGAAGGTTTGTGCAGTTAAAACCGAGAATCCCCACTGACAGAGTTTATTCTTTTAGTTTTGATCGCAAAAATCTGTACTAGCGGATCCCCGCTGAGCTCCAAGGTTATGAACCGTCAACGTCATTTCTCTTTTAACAACTTCACACTCCACTACGCAGAGCAGGAGATACAGAGAAAAGGTCCGTGCTTACGTAGAGAGCCGTTCACAAAGTGTAAGGGTACATTGCAAGTTTAAAAGTATTTGATCCCAGATTCTTAGATGTCAACATTAAAAATGCACACCTTTGTTAACCTGGCAACGTTGCGAGGCAAATGTGTTTGTACGTATGTGTGTTTATCTTATGTCAACTACAGCTTTATATTTGCTGGTGTTCCTTGCATTTTTAAAGCATGGGAAAATATTAGTGTGCACATGTAAATTAAAATGCACTAACTTTTAAAAAAATATACAATATTTGCTGAAAGCAATTCCTTATGTTATTCACTAGAAAATATTTCTTTAAAAAAAGACACTATTTATATGATACAAACATATACCAAATTTTATTATTTTCTGGAAAAATGATGATTTGTTATTTACAACATAATGACATCATAAATGTATTTATAATATTTAAATGATTATTTGCATAGAATATATCTTTATGTTTTTAATTTTCTTTTGTTGTTTCAAGTAACCTCTGGAAGTTTACCTTTGGAATTTTAATGGATGTAACACTAAGAAAAACATCAAATTTCTTCAAGCCAAAGATAATGCTTTTAAAAATAAATGTACAAACTAAAGAATAGGATAATGCACCTCAAAGCTGGACTTTGCATTTGTCCCACGGAAGCATCTATCACTAGAGGAGTTTTTAAATGTAAGGCAATTGTTAATATTCCTACCTCTTAATACTATAATGACACTATCAAGGTAAAATTGAAATAGCTATATTTTTTTGAATCACAATCTTACTTTAGAAAACAGTATATGGCATTTCTAACCTTTTCCAATTATTTCTCACATAACAAAGCCTCAGATATTTCTAGAACATAATTTTTCTATTGTCGCTTCTTTATACCTGTGGTTTAGCCATAAAAACATGTTCATAGTTCATATTTTCATAAGGGGACTTCCAGCCACATTGAAAACACAACAATATCACAAGAATATGCAGGTTATGGTATCTGACCTCTGTTGTGTACGGGTAGAGAGCGGTTCTTTGTAAACGCTTTCCTTAAGTTCACAGCCAGCTTGCTTTTGGTGACAATATTTTCTCACAAACTTCGGTGCTTCTTTCATATATTTTCCTCCTTCCGTCAGTGCCTGTGGTAAACTAGCAGATATCACTGTGAAAATCACAGTGAATCCAACACAATTCTCACTTTTTAAGTGAACTGCAGATCGGTACACGCTCATGTAAGTCACCCAATCACTTTATTTTTAGACACAGATCCACTTCATACTTAAAAGCATTAATGCAACTGGAGTCACTGAACAGTTAGCCAATTTCCACCTGTGAACCACTACCTTAAATGCATTTTGTCAGTTGACCTTGACTGGGCCTCAGTCACCTGAACACGTGAGACAGGTTGAAATCTGGGGCGCAGAGGCAGCATTCCCCACACGGGGTGACAAATAAGAACCGCATGCTTGATTTGTATAAATGTGATCCATCTGCCCATTCTTCTAGAAAATATTTATTACATTTCTTTTTCATTTTTTTGAACTTTCTGGGAATCAGATCATTATTTCAAACAAATACAGAGGAACTTTAAAATAACTTGAGTCACTATTTTAGGCAACATAGCGTTCTTTAAAATACTGTATTATCTCTACAGTCAGGTGGAAAATACAAAAACTGTGGCTAAATCCTACCGTAATCTGATCATTTGAGCCAGTCTCGGTCTGTGTTTTAAGATTATTTCACAATATTGAGCTTAAGGACAGCTTTCACTTTCTCTTCTAATCCCTCCTTCCTTCCTTCCTTCTTTCTTTCTTTCTTTCTTTCTTTCTTTCTTTCTTTCTTTCTTTCTTTCTTTCTTTCTTTCTTTCTTTCTTTCTTTCTTTCTTCTTTCTCCCCCCAGTATTTAGGATAGGGTCTGCAGCATCTTGCAGTGGTTCTCAACCTTTACAATGCTGTGACCCCGCAGTACAGTTCCTCATGTTGCGGTGACCTGGTGGCTATTTCAAAAGTCTAATTTTGCTACAGTTATGATTTTCCGATGGCTTTAGGGGACCCCTGTGTTTTGGTCATTCGACCCCCGCCGGGGTCACGATCCACAGGTTGAGAACCGCTAACAGGTTCTCACTATGCAAGTCAGACTCATAGTGATCCTCCTGTTTTCAGCCTCCCAAGTGTTGGGGTTACAGGCGCATGCCACCACACCTATTCTCAATTGCCATCTCAGCATGCTCCCTGGACCAGGCTGGCCATAGCACCCCAGGGACTGAACCTCGGCCACTACGTTCTGCCTAAACTGGTGATTTAGTCCGCTGAGATAACAGGCCACCCTCTCTTCTAGTTTCCATGTGTGTCATTTCTACATACCAGTTTCTCAGACAGTACAATTTCAATATAAAGATGAAAGGGATTTCTCAATGGACAAGAAAATGGGAAAGACACCCACAGGAAATATTTTTTTTGGGGGGGCGACCTGGGATTAAACTCAGGCCCTTGTGATTGCCAGGAAAGTACTTATTCTACTGAGCTATCTCCCCAGCCCCAATTTGAGAAGGATATTTATTTATTTATTTATTTATTTATTTATTTATTTATGGCTGGCTCAGGCTGCCTTGATCTCAGATCTGGTAAGGCATGTAGGGCTGGGATGGAACCCCGGTCACCTGCTCCTGACTGCGTTTACCTGAGCAGCCGCTTAAACAACTGAGCTAATCTGCAGGCCCCCAAGATCAATAAAAGTATAAAACAAGATAAACTTGCATAGCAGATTAAGATGGGGGCAAAATTATAAGATCTTTTTCTGCAGCATTAATAAATATGAAAATTTTTCTCAGTAATATTTTCTAAGTTCAAGTAAAGCAGAAGGAAATGACAATAAGCTAAAGCTGAAGTTAGTTCGATGGTATCGATTTTTTAAATTAAAAGGTAATAAGGTTTCTTGTATAACTACATGCAATTTTATAGTTTCTTGTTATTAGTGAGTATTCTCAGTGCATGTTAACAAGCTTCATGTACATAAGGCCAATTAGTTTCACAACCAATACCCTTGGAACAGTAATGAGAGATACGCTTTGGGTTTTAATGTTAAATCTCAGGGATTTATCCATTTGGCTATTTTTCGTAATGGTACCTAGTATGATGCTTTTTGTTTAGACATGGAAAAGCTAGTAAACAGAATCAAGCTATTGTTAATAAATTCAAATGTAAAATAAATTTCTCCTTTCCTTCTGGATTCCATTTTTCAAAGTGGATTCTCCCTGCCATGTGAGATTAGGATTGGACATTTATGACACTGTCAAGGTAAATTTATAGAATATTCTTTTCTATGACAGTTTTGTGAAAATAATGGTATTGAATTATTGAATTGATTCATTACTATGTACTATTTGTGAGCTTTGATTTTGCTTCTCTTACTATAGCCTAGATCACCATTCAGGTAGCAGTTAGGTATTTAGAAATTTTTCCAAGTTGCTCTGGTTTATGTCTAGTTATCCCCCCACAGCCTCATGCAATCATGGGGCAGGGAATTTTAGAGTTTGAGATTTGACTCATGATCCACTGGCATTATGTGTTTTAGTACTGGTGGGACTATGAGTCTGAGTACTTCTGGGGTTATGCATGTGACCTAAGGAGATAGGCTGAGGAAGAGAGCCTGAGTGTGAAATAAAAAGAGAGACAGAGAGACAGAAAGATAGACTCAAGCTGTTGCTATGCTACCCTGGTTTGTTGGTCGGTTGCCTTTGTCATGATTGTTGCTGTTCTGCCGCCATGAACTGGATACTCTCTGCCCTATTCCACTCAGCGTTGGGCCAGCTGAATGTGAACTGAAACCTCCAGTAACTGTGATGTAAATAAACCTTTCCTTCCTTCATCTTAAGTGTCGAGTATATGTCCTGGCAATGAGTAAAAAGTAGCTAAGAGACAGTGCAGTCAGTAGGGTGTGGGGGATGAGGCGGGAACACAGAGAAATGCACAAGCCCAAGAGTAACTATAGGGCCAACTGTGCTAGGAAGCTAAGCAAAGTGAAGTATCGCTCTCTCAAGTTGCCTGGAGTTTAACGATCTGGCCTTTTCAGTCTTATTTTTATTTATTTATTTTTTTGAAGCCAAGCATTCGGTCATTTGTCATATACTCCAGGATTAGGTTGTAGAGTATATAAAGCACTGCATGTTGACCTGGTAGCCTCAGAAGCTGCCCTTGGGAGCATAAGTGTAAACGCCTACAGCAAAGCAAGCATCAGTTTAGGATGTGTCACAAACACAGTAAAGGGTCTTCAAGATGTGGATGGAACACCCTACTGTCTTACACAGTCTCGGCAACTGTTCTAATCTTCCTGATAAGTGTGACAATTATTCAGCCCAGCCAGAGTTTGATTGAGTCTATAGGCAGTTACAACTGTGCAGAGAGAGAGTGACAGACCAAGACAGAAATGGGTTTGTCTCCTGAGGTGATTCATTATTTATAGTGATGTCTGTCTACATATGACTTAACCTAAAGTAGTGCAATTTGTATATGAGATCTGCTCGTTTAAATGATAGCAAATATGCTAGTATAGAGGGTTGCTTAAGGAATAAATGACAATTTCATTCCTAATGAGTGTGAGCGTCTGTGCAGAATGCCTTTCTAGACCTACGCTAGTGGAATTGCCAGTTCATAGTTGAACATACAGTATGGGAGTACCATCTGACAGAACAGTGAGACATATTGTTTTTACTAGTATTTTTATATGCCTTTTTATGGGGGTAGTACTTACATACATTCATATTGTGTTTTCCTTAGAAATACTGATCAACTCCTCCTGGAACTTATAAAAGGCTAACTGAAGAGTTTCCATGTCAGAGGAAATCTGGTTATTTTGAGCTAATGAAAAGAATGTGGGAATCTCCCCTATTACAACCTTATCAAGTCTTGCTTAGAACACTTGGTAGCATGTAATTAAACAGGTACCACTCTCCAAAAATATGGAACAAGAAATTAAACAAGGCTCTTCCCTTGTGAAGTTTAAATTCTAAAAGGAGGACATGGGTTGTTAGCTACTTTTTCCTTGTTGCTAAGGAAAAATGACCTGACATCTAGGGTTCAAGGAGGAAAATTTACCTGGTCCAAATTTAGGGTTTCAGAAGGCAGCAACACAGTAAGGGACAGCCACAGCTCTCTCTGCCTTTTGTATCTCACACAGTCTACTTAGGGTGAGTAACACTTGCACACTCAATTCTAGTACCCTTGAGCTAAGCATTCCAGCATCACATAGCCTAAATCCAGCTCCCTCTGAAAAAGTACCACCTGTGACTAGGTGAAATTTGGAGGACTGTCTATACCCAAGCCATGACAGATGGTTTGTGAACAAAGAATATATGACATGATAAATGGAGATACATCATTTAACAACAACAACAAAACAAAACAGTGATTCAGGTTAAGAGCTAGTTGTGTCATCAGGCTGCAATGCAATACCTGACACCCACATGAGCTTTATTTAGTTCTAAAATTTAAAGGGTTAAGTTCATGGTTGGTTGGTTGCCGATCAGAAGCAGCAGGTCAGAAGGTCTTGGTAGAAGGAATTTGTCAAACTCATGGCACCCAGGAAGTGGGGAGAGCAGAAACTGCCAGAAAGATAAACCATCCCAAGGCACGCTCCTCAGAGACCTCTCTCTTCCAAAATGGTGCTGCTTCCTTATGGCTCATTTAGCTGCGAACTCACGGCTGAGCCGAGCCGCTGAACACAGCTGCACTTCCACAGTCCAATTATTTTCTGAATGTCTCAGGACACAAGAGGATTTCACAAGAAACTCCAAGTTTAACCCATAATATTCCACTCTGACAGCCCAAAGGGTCCTATTTAAGTCATTATGAAAATGTTTGCAGCCCACATCCTAGAGTTTGCACAATCTCAAATAGTTTAAGATTGCTTAACATTCCAGATCTAAAAGCTTTGCTGAGATGCAAGACAAGCTCTTAGCTGTGAAGACCTATAAAAATCAAATGGAAAAACAAACAAACAAAAAGCATTAAAAAGAAAATTGCATGCTTTTAATATCCAGTGACGCAGGGTAAGCATTAGCATTTTATTGTCGTTCTGCTTTGTTTTACGTCACGGCGGGGGGCTGCACCAGTCTACAGCCCCGCCAACTGTAGAAGAAGGATTATTTTTTTCACTTTCAGATGAGCCAGGATTTGGTATTGATTGATTTCTTGACATTGGGCATTCTTTCTGGAGTAGGACAGAATCCCAGGGTTGTTTAAATTTTCATCTTTTGGATGACAAAGGGACAGTGGTAGAGCCCAGTGGACTATGCACTTGCTTAGGTAGGCACAGAGGCCAGAATTCATTTCTTGTCGCCACATGGCACTGAGGCCCCAAATGCCACTCCAACCCTGCCCCGGGCACACTGAGCCAGAGATGGAGTCCAGGCGTGGTGGCACACACCTGTACTTCCAGCACTAACGAGGCAAAAATCAGGAGGATTGGTAGGAGTCCAAGCTACATAGTGAGATCCTACACACACACACACACACACACACACACACACACACACACACACATAAGCCCAAAAGACCAGTGCTGTTCAACAACTTTTCATATATTTATTTACCTTTTGTACTTCACCACCTAAAAAGGGTCTATTCACTGAGATGTCTACTTTTAGATTGAGTCTTTAAATTTGGAGGATCTGATTTTCTGATTTTTTTTCAATAGTGGTATATTTGAACTATTAGTCTTTTGGGCCCAGGGAGATAGCTCAGTAGAATAAGCACTTTCCTGGTAAGCACAGAATCTTGAGTTCTTGTATCCAAAGCATAGTTTGCAGAAATATTTTCCCACATGATAAGTATGGGAAATATTTTCCCACACGGTAAGTATGGGGATACTATGTGGGTAGTTTCATTCGCTGCACGAAAGATTTTCATAAGATGGTGTTCATAAGACTTTCCCAGTTGTTGATTCTTTAAAGTGTTTCTTATGTGTTCATGTTTTGTTCATAAGGCTTTGCTTCCACATATTTTTTTCAAGAATTCTCCCTATGCTGAACTTCAGAAGATTTAGAGATTCTGTTTTCATCGTTAGGTCATTGGTCCATTTTGATTTTGGCTTAGTGCATGGTAAGAGATACAGGTCTGGGTTTAATCTTTAGTATGTGGCAAGGCAATTTTTTCAGCTCCATTTATTGAAGAGGGACCCAGCAAGGATCTGAGACAATAATTGGCCCCCAGAGGGAGAGACAAAGGAGGACTCTCCAGGCAGAAGATGGGGGTGGCAAGGGGCACCTAGGTCCTGCATCCCAGCTCTGAGCATGAGAGAGGCAGCTGACAGCTCTGGGAGCACGGTGGCCGTGTGGGACTCTAGCGGCCTCCACAGGGAAACGAACCAGTGGGGTTCGGGTAACCCTTAAATGCAGCTTCAAGCTATCTCATGACATGGGGAAATTGGAGACAAGTTATTCGGAAGAATGTAATATAACATCACTGCCTGACCGATTTTCAGTTCATCTCTTCTTCTGGCCTTTATTTTTTGTCTTTCATTGAGCCTTGGAGTGATTTGTGCTGAGTACAGTTTCTATCAAACCCGCCTGCATCATGCTGCCTGTTCTCCAGGAGGCAACTCTAACTTTTCTTCCTACCCAACCCTTTCCTCCAAGCTACTCCTAAAGACTTCTGAGCCACACAATTACCTATATTCTCGACAACAGCCCCTGGGCTCTGGCACAGCACCAATTCCCTGTGTTGTCTAGCTTGTGTATTCATGAAAGACAGCACCTGAATTCACAGTGTAATAGAGAGCGTAGTTCCTTGGGTTTTGGTTTTAGAGAATTCGGTCTATGGTGGCCTGTTTCTTCAGAGAATAAATGTAGTAAACATAACATTAGAAATGAAATACAATGGCCGTAACCAAAACAATAGGAATTCAACAACGTTTCTATAGTGTATAAGCTTGTTTTAAGATTAGTTGTTCTGATTGCCAGATAAAAGCACGAAGAATTAGTTTTAAAAGTTATATGAGAAATTAAAAAGAAAAAATTACATTAACTCCTTATTTCAATAGACCAGAAGAGGGCAGGCCAGGAGAGTAGAGCGCCTCTTTAAGCTAAGGCAGAGGGTGGGGGTTCAATCCCTGGCCTCCCATGTTGGCATTGCTCCTAGGGTGCACTGAGGTGAAAGTGGATGTGGCGTCACACAACTGTCACCCCTGCACTTGGGAGGCTGAAAACAGGCGACTCACTACAACTCTGATCTGTGCAGTCAGATCTCACAGACCTTGTACTAAATACACAAAAATAAATAAATAAATAGACCAGCAGAAACCAGCAGTATAATTATTCAAGCTATCTTGTACACAATGCATAAATATATTTTCCTCCATTCCCCCTGTTCCTTTTGTCCTTTTCTTCATGCTAGTTGTTCCTTCACTTTGAAGAGATTCTTTCCCTTGTACAGCATCTATGGTACCTTACAGAGTTTACTTTCTTCAGATTCTTACACTAGTGAGATAATGTAATATTTGTACATGCCAGAGTGATCTATTTCACTTATGAGGATGGGCTCTGTTGGGATTCGTGCCTAGTTGACCCTCCAAAGCCTCATGCGGTCATGGGTCAGGGAATTCTAGAGTTTATGATTGACTCATGATCCACTGGGACTGTGGGTGTGAGTGCTGTTGGGAATATGGATGGATACACACTACGTCCATCCTGGGGCTGACAGACTGAATGCAACGTAAGGGAGACATACTTGCTCTCTGCTGCCACTGTTACTGCTACTCCTCCCTTTCTCTCTTGCTCTTTGCTGACAGCATTAACAGCTGCTCTCTGCCATGGGCCACTCTACCTTGGAGCCAGCTGAGTGCAGACTGAAACCTCCACTAACTGTGAGCTAAATAGAACTGTCCTTCCTCCACTTTGGATGTTCAATTATCAATGAAGGAAGCATAGCTGAGACAGCCTCTAGTTGCATCCATTGTCCTATAAAAGCCTTAAATTTATCTTTTTAATAGTCAAGTAATATTCCATTGTGTGAAAATTATGTGTTTTTTTTTTTTTTTTAATCTATTTCTCAGTTTATGGGCATTTTGGTTGTTTCCAAGATTTAGCTAGGAGAAATTGCATCGCTGTAAATATTCATGTAAATATATCACTGTGGCACGATGTTTTCAGTTCTTTTGGAAAAAATATCGAGAAGGGGAAGAGCTCAGTTGAATGGGTCCTCCAATCCAAACTCTTTGAAGAATATGCGCACTGATTTCCGCAGTGGTTGTACCAGTCTACACCCATCACTAGTGGAAGAATGCTCCCTTTCCCCGTAGCTCCTCTGCCAATTGCTATTGATGGATTTCGTGATGACGTGCAGTCTTTCTGGGGTGAGATGGACTCATGGTGTTGCTTCACACTGCATTTCGTGACTGATCAATGACGTTGAATTTTCATGCATTTTTTTGCCATTTGTGTTTCTTCATGTGAGAAGTGTATATTCATCTCAGATGCCCATCTCTTCTTTAAATGTCCTTGATAGTCTAAGGGACTATTGACTATATTTTCCCTGTTCAAGTCTTTTCCTCTTGCTCTGTCAGTGATTTCATTTGATATGGAGAAAAATTTTTAAATGATAAGATCTCAGTTATTGATACTCTGACATACTTCCTGGGCAGTTTGGTTTTGTTCATGAACTCTCTACCTACACCTAGGACTTCAAGATTTCTACCTCCTTTCTCTTCCAGAAAATTAGTGTTTCAGGTATAATATTAGATATTTGACCCATTTTGACTTAATTTCATTGTATGATGGCACACACGTACTCATGGGTTTAAGCTCAGTCTTCAGGATGTGAAATGTCAGTTTTTTCCAGCAGCATTTATTAAAGTGTACCCTTCCTCTAAGCAACATGGTTGCCCCCTTTGTCAAATACATTGGCTGAGTGTATTTCTAGTTGGGTCTTCATCTTCTAATCTGTTCCATAATCTGTTGATTCTTAGGTCTGTATTTATTTATTTATTCATGCATTTATTTATATATTGTTGGCATCATGCTGATTTTGTCACAGTACTTTTGTAGTATAATTTAAAGTCAGGGATTACAAATCCTGCTGCCTTTCCTCTGTTATCCAGGATGTGACATGATTTAAAATCCTATTGGAGGAAAGCTGCTTAAACCATGATCACCAGAAAACAGTAAGAGAGGGAGAGACAGAGAGAGAGAGAGAGAGAGAGAGAGAGAGAGAGAGAGAGAGAGAGAGAGAGAGAGAGAAAGAGAGAGAGAAACAGAAACAGAGAGACAGGCAGAGAGACAGAGAGCCCTCCTAAAACATACATGGAGTGAATTAAATCCTGTAAGCCTCTCCCTCCTGACAGTACATTCAGCTGACATCTCATCAAGGAATTTATCCACCCATAAATATACTATCTCCACAATTCAATCATCTTGTGAGTGCACCACCTCTGAACAAAACAAAATTTGAGGGTTTGTTTTAGACCTAAACTTAAGGATGACTTGTATAAACGCTTTCTAAAGACTTAATTATTGATCTTGTACATATATATATATATATATATATATATATAATATGAATATATTTGTGAATATATCCATATATGAATATATAGGGACTGTATAAAAACATACTTTGTTCCTGAAATCACATTTGCTTGTATGTGCATTTGCCATATTCTTTATGTAAAATCAACTTATACATTGTCTGATATGCAATGTCTTTTCATTTCAGTATGTAAATCATAATTACTTTCCATCAATGAGTGCTATCCTGATGTTCTCTTAGGGCTGCCCATTATCATGGAATATTGATGTGCCTGCTATATTGTATCTAATCCATATTCTGCAGTGAGACACGGGGTTGTTTCTAGTTCTTTGCTGCTACAAGGAATGCCATCTTGTCTTGCCTTGTGCATAGCTGTGGGAATATAAGAATAGAGCATATGAAATAAGACTGATATATTTTGCAGCAGCAGTGTAAGTAAAACCTTTTAGTATCTTCTTGATAAAATGCAGACACTAAAGAAAAATGCTGAAGCAAATTTAGGAAATATTAAGAGCATTCTTTAGGCTCTTAGCAACATTTAAAATGTAAACTTGATGTGACAAAAAAAACACGTTGTAATTGACTAATAAATAATTAAACTACCTAAGTGTGATTTCTCCTTAATTGCTCAATTTATAGTTTTATAAACTTAGTGGTTTGAACTTAAGTTTCTCTCAATTTCAAGTAACTTTCTCAAACTACAGCAGCATCATTTATAGTACATAGGCTGTCTGAATTTATTTGCCCATGTTAGACAATCAGTTAAGCTGAAAGTCTTCTGAAGAAGTGGTAAATTTTATATCTGTATAGAAAAGCCTAAGTAGAGATACAGTCATAGTAGTAGGCTATGCTTGCACCTGTACACCAACAGAATGAACAGATAGGAAAACCTCAGTCTGCCACACGTAGGGGAATGGGCTGGCAGCTCTGACTCATTCAGAAGCAGAGGGAACGAGAAATGAACCTTACAAGGGGAATGCTATCTTCTTTATCTCAAGCAGTCCTGGAAGCCATATAATAAACCTCACAGAATCCAAGGTTCTGATCCACTCTCCTTGTGTAACCCTATTTGTTTGTGTAGAAAATCCTGGCAGAAGATAAATAGAAGTATGACCACAAAAAGAACTTTGATCTTTTATTTTCTATTTTGGCTTTGGAAGCTTTTAAAAGTCCCAGAAGTACAGTTTTTGTAATTCAACTATAACAAACGCATACACTTATTTTAAAGATAAAAATCTATTTATCATCTATCTATGTGATATCTTTAGAATATATATATATATATATATATGTATGTATATATATATATATATAATTTTTGAGTGTATTTTACTCGGTATATAGGAAACAATATGTTCTTGTTCATTCACTTAATAAATATTTTAGAAAATACATGATTAATAAAACTATGTAGTAGCTAGGTATAGAAGCACACTCCTGTAATCCTAGCACTTGGGAGGCTGAGGCAGGAGGAGCAGTGAAAGTTCGAGTCTAGCCTGGACTACAAAAGTGAGCTCAAGGTCAGCCTGAAATGCATCGTGAGACCCTGTCTCAAAAAGACAAAATAATAACAAAATAATAAATAAAACTATGTAGAATGTAGATATTAGTGCAATCTAACCCTTTGCATCCTACTATGCAGTGCATAGACAAGGGATTGCTTATCAGAAGAGGATCAACAAGGCATGGGAGCAGTGAGAGCTTCAGGTGCTCTCAAAATGATGTAACTGGTCTATGGTATTTCAGCAAAGGCAAATTCTCCTCTGTGGCCAAGTAAGTAGGGACAACCACAGCAGAAATGCCCTTTTGTCAACATTCTCTGCAAGCTTCCAGCGATGGTGGCTGCATAGGGAAAATGAGATTCAGATTGGCAGAGACCAAAAGGTGAAACTTCAGAGGTAGCTCAGGGTCAGAGGGGTGAAAGGAGTTGTAATAAAGTGTTCCAGGTGGCTGAATAAAGAGCAATCCCAGAAGGTCACAGGAGAAATTCTAAGTGGCTGGGAAAGAAAATAGGTCGGCCATCAATGTACTTCCCCAGGAAAGTGGTGTGGGCTGTAATGGGGCTTGAATACCAACTAATGCTCAGGGAGAGAGCTCACATTGTTATTGCTGTCTTAGCCCTCTGTTTTTCCAAGGAAAAAGACCAACTACGGTGAGATGAAATGATTAGAATCAAAATTTGATAAGTTAAGAGCATATCGGTTAAGTTAATCTACAGTTATTTGAAGAGTTTAAAACTCATTTTACCATTTAGTGCAAAGACAATTTGGTTTCTGTCGTCTAAGATTCATCATGGCACATAGAGTTAATAAAGGTATGACAACGGAGGATAGCCAACATTCTAGAGAAGTCTCCTGAGTTGAAATTGCCTATTAGTCTTTATTTTCTGGCCTCCCTAAAGTTTTATACGCCTTCAGTGTTTTGTCTCAGCATAAAACACCATCTGTAAATACAAATCCGAGGCAAGTAAAAGCAGACTCTGAAAGGGATTGGTGTCGCAACACAGGCTGACAGAGACTGTGAGAGACTACAAATGAATATTGACAGTATTTAAGCACTGCGTCATTTGTTAGACTAAAGTAGTTTTCTGGTGTGTGATCGTCCTTGGCAGTCAGTACTACGTATACCTTTCCTCCTATTTTATGAACTTCTCTTGTCTAATTTATGATTGGTAATGCTTTGCTCTGTTTGTATGCTTGTATTGTGTGTGTGTGTGTGTGTGTGTGTGATCGGACCTAAGGCCTATGACCAGTCATTTTTCTTTTTTTTAAGACAGAGTGTGGATAAATGCTAAACTACTCTAGGTGGCAGCAAGATTTCAACCCTCAAGTCTCAACCTCCCAGAGTACTTGGGTTACGGGCGCAACACCGGAAGACCCAGGTGAGTTGACCAGCAAATGGGTATCATAGTCGACACTTTTTTTCCCTCAAAGTCATTGAACATAAACATAGGTCATTTCAATTTAAAGCTGCTTTTGCCCATTAGTAGGAAAAGGTGATAGTACACTTTTAAAATTTCAGAAATGTGGAAGTCACAGGCTGAACAAATGCTGAAGACCTGTTTGCCACTCTGTGCATGCTTTCATCAGAGATCATCGGCATGCAGGAAGCTGATAAAACTCACAACTCCTTCTTAGCCTTCCTGTCATTGTTTTTATGTCACCCTTGACAACTGTCCTTCTAGTGTCATTATCAAGCAATGAATGAGGCTGAATTTTTAAAACATTTTACATTAATGAAATTTCTTACTGAAACATAGCACAGATTTAGAGAACTTAATATTTGCACCATTAACAAACTTAAATATAAGGCTTCTACATTTGAGCATTTTTTTTTTTTTTTGTCTTTTTGAGACAGGGTCTTGCTATGCAGTTCAGGCTGGCCTTCAGTTCACTTTTGTAGCCCAGGCTGGTCTCGAACTCTCATCGATTCTCCTGCCTCAGCCTCCGGAGTGCTGGGACTACAGGCGTGCGCCACCACGCCCGGCTCCATTTTTTTCTTCATAATCTGGGCAGGAGTGGTTGATAGATTATTATACTAATGAATTCCTTTTTGACTTTTGTAAAATTTATTTTTTGATCGATTTGGCATAGGGTCATGCTTTGCAGTTTAGTGATCCTTGTATCTCAGCCTCCTCAGTGCTGGGATTGTGAGCATGGAGGAAGTTTTGCAACTGCTTGGAGAGGGACCAGCATGGCTTGAGGTACTGGGGCCTGAACCTGGGTCCTTGTGCTTGTCAGGCAAGTGCTTAGACCACTGGGTTATCTCTCCAGCCCTGAGCATCTTAAACACATTTGAAATATTCAGCTTGAAGTAGTGTTGTGAATAAATTTTACATCTGATTTCCTCCTGTAAGTAAATAAAATATGATTCAATAAAATGTGCTTAGCAAACATATTCATTCTTTAACACTGGCATGTAAAACCACGTAAAATAAAACCTTTTGCAGTTTTCCATGCAGATAATATAATAGCCCCCCTAATGACATGGTATGTTTCATAAATAAAAACATTAAAGATGGGACTAGTTAAGTAATAGGCACCACAGGGTTCTTGCTGGGAGTATCAAGGTACAGTAGTCACTATATTAGTCACGGGAAATCTCCCTGAAAATGTCAGAACTGACACAGAATTCAAGGAGGTGGTTTCAAGGACAATTAGTCAAGCAGACCATCAGCTTTCTTTATAATCCCTTCAACATATAATTAACAGAAGCCTGGAGGTAACTGAGAAGTTGCTTTATTAATTTTTAAAGATTTATTTCAAATACAAGTAACAGGTATATGGAATTAGATGCAGATATTTAGCCAAAAAAATGTACCTTAAAAAAAAAAAAAAAAAAAAAAAAAAAAACACTAAATCAGGGGGAAAGAAAAAAATAAGTCTCTTTTATCTGTGTTTTTTTCCATCCCAACCCTAAAATAATTACAATGTGATTGGAAATGTAATTAAATTATTCTCTCTAATTTCATGCTTCCCTAATTACTCTAAGCAGAAACCAAGCAACAGTTTACAGTGCATGAATATATTTAAATTAATTCCTGTTTATGAAATAACTACAGGTCTGTGTTTTCTATTAATATTTAGGATATTTACATTGTTAATTATATTTTATTGGGAAATACGTTTAGTGGATTGCTTTTCTAATTTCATATAATATTATGCAATAGACCTATATCACTATGTAGATCACATTCTATTCAATAAAATATGTTGATTCTTGAAATAAATTTTTGAAGTGGAACATGTATATGTTTCAATCAACCGTACTTCTGACTATAACCTAAATTCAACACTGAAAAACAATATATTTCTTAACTATTTCATATTTAATTAAAAATTATATAAATTGCATCTTACATATCTAAATAGTATGAGATTTTTACTTTACAGAATTAAGTTAACATAATAAATTTTATATCCTGTCCTTTATTCAATTTAAGCTTTTGTTTAATTAGGTTGGAATGACAAAAATCATATCAAAATTCTACCATCATTTTCTATACTATGTGTACTTCACAAGATAACTTGCATAAATAGAATTTCTTAATTCCTATTTTATAGGTAACTGGATAGCAGAAATAATCATGATATGCATAATACATCAATAATATGAATTGAAAGGTAGGACTGCAGGTGATTATAACAATTTTAAATAACTTCTGATTTTAATTCATATCATTTTGAAATGATTTTTCTCATTTGCTTAAAATATTTACAAAGTTTTCAAAAAGAAATGCTATTTATTTCTATTGTTTTGAGGAAAAGGAGAGGCACTTTAAATATTGCAGGCTTATGGATTTTTATGTCATCTGTTTTATCTGACTTTGTACTTGAGTGTGACCAAAGATCTGGCAAAATGCTTCTAGAAGTACCTATGGCATAGCCAGAATGTAGAACTGCCCTGGAATTTCTCTACGGATCATTTAGTCCACTATCATTAAGTTCAACCTCCTCACATGCCTTAGGACACAGAAAAAGCCAAACAAATTATTTGCCAGAATGAAACAAACATGGCCTCTAGCTTGGCATCTAGCAAGGAACTCATTCCCACCTGCATGGCTGGGCGCCTCTCGTTCACTGTCTGCATTCCCAGCAGCTCTGACCAGAATCCCTCACAGGATCCACTTTTATTACTCTGATCTTCCATAGCTGAAATCTTGAAATCTTTTCAAAGTCCCTCAACACATCACTCCCAGACATTTATGAACTCTATGGTCATGCCTGGTCACAGCGACAGTCTCACTTTAAAAACTAATTTTCCTTATTAGTGATTATCTCATTGCTAGGAACTGGACTCTACAAAGTACATGCAGCTTTCCCCACTAGATGCAGGAAGTGTCAGAAAGACAACTGCTTGATTCCATGTGAAGGAAGACCCATGCTTAGATGCATAGGATTTAAGAAAATAAAATAAATCTACCTTAGCTCTGTAGACAGAATGCCGTAGACATAGCCCTTTGGTATCTTTATTTTTCATATCCTGATGTTGCAAACACTAACCTGCACGCACTACTTCTTTCCCAGTTCCAGGCACTTTGGACATTCATATTCTCGAACTAATTTTCCTATTACTCTTTGCGTTTAAAACAAATTCACCCAATCACTCAAAGATGGCTCACATTTGCCTCATACTTCCTGTGCGGACTGCCATAGGAGGCTCTGGATGAGCCCTAAGTCACTGTCCAGATTGCAATGGCCTCATTTAAGAATGTGAGAGTGGTTACTAAAAGCATGGTGAGGAAGGGGAGCCATCTAATTGGCCAATAATATTGGAAGTACTATTTCACAATGGGGGGGCTGTATGTAACACTGATGTATTCTGTATATTAAAGAAAAACTAAAATAGAAGATTTTGAGTGGATTTTTTTTTTTTTTTTTTTTTTGTCACCAGTCAACTGAAGATTCCTTTGCTCAAGTTAGATAGAATTTGTGAATCAAAGTTTCACTCCCCTAGTGACCTCAAGACTTGAAAGCCACTGGCTCTCAGCTCTCAGGGCCCCAGATTCTAGTGCTATGGCTTTCAGGGATTCAATCTTTGGCAGTTTTTCCTGCCTGCATGAGTTGCTCGAGAGCTGAGTCTGGTAGACACTTCTCATGCATTTGACAGATCTTCCTGTAGCTCCTCCTGTCTTAGTTGGGCTCTCAAACATCTTCTCAGATCTGTGTCTCTACCAATAGCTCTGTTTGCACTTCTCACTGATGGCAGATGTTGATTATCAGTTTTGTCTCTAGTATTCTGTGACACCAGTCACTGCTGATTTCTGCCACAGCCCTTGGCCACTGGGCTCTGCAACTCTTTGTGTTTTAGTGGCTTGTGACAACAAATCTTTTCAGTGCAACCTTTTCAGCTTTCTCTGTTAAAGGTAAAAATCAAAGGTAAGTAACAGAACCACATGAGTGAGGTTTTACTGGGGTCTCTGTTGCAGTACGAAGTGTAGTGCACAGAAGGAAACCTTTTTTGACTGAGGTAATATGTATGAGGGAGGGCTATGGTTATAGGGGAGTAATGTTGTGTCTATTCTCAGTTGTGTACACTTTCTGGTCCTGTTTAAGAACATTCATAATAATGACAAAGTGAGCACAGCCATTTTAAGGCTATAGGGCAGAGTCATCAAGAAGAACAGAAGAAATTATCTGGGATATGCATGTATTGGAAGCCTGTTGTTGGGAAGACAATATTTTGGGGACAGTCAAGGAGCAACTAGGACAGCTGTAACTACTGAACTTTTGGAGAAGTAGGAGGCTTGACTGAGACTTTCAATTTCTCCACAAAATGCTGAGTTCAAAACTGTCATTTCCCACTGTACTAGAAGAATTCTGAGGAGACAGAGATGGGTTGCACTGTGCTCTTAGAATTTAGAAAGTTTGGGGATATCATGAGTGGTCCTTGGTCCTTTCATAAGTGTGCACTATCTAGAATGATTGTTTCCTCCTCAGGAGGTGGCAGCAGGTAAGTGCTGTCTTGGCTGCCATCCAAGCTGGAGCTCCGTTACCAAGGTGTAGAGGTTAGCCCCAAAGTAACCCCAAGAGTTACTGGAAAATTAGGGCTGAATTCCCTGAGGCCGCGCTTAGAATCACAGTTAAGTTATGCCTCCTTCTGGCTATCAGAGGGGAAAAAAAGAGAAGAGCTTCTTTTGTGTGTCTCATTTTTATCGTAAAATAATGAAAAATGCTTAAGGTCACCCAGTGAATGAGATGTTATCTTAAAATACGGTGAATGGTTGAATTAAATTTAATATGGTAAAAAAACACGTTGTTATTAATTGTCTTCATAGTAGAACCTTTCACTGAGAACTCATTTATCCCATCTCTCCTGCTGATTTCTGAAGCAATTCTGGAAGTCCTCTTTTGTGAGTATCTTTAGTTGTACTGTCACTCTTCAGTGACAAATCCATTTAGAACTTTTGCTTTTCATAACCATTTTGATTTTAAGAAGATGCACAGTGCAAGATCCAGTGAAAAAGGTGGCTGAGGACGGACTGTAATGGTTTCAGGAATCTGCTTTTCCATTAGGTCGCATTTGACAGCAGCATTCACTGTATTATTGGGCATGTTTCATAAAGACACTAACAAAGTCTTCCAAAAGGGTTGCAGAAAGGGTAAAGACGTTGTGTCTCATGACTTGTGTTCTCCTCATGACCGTATGTCTCCCACAGCCTTGTGTATTCATAGGCCTAGCCTTGGGACTGATCATGGGTGTGTGGTACTGGATTAAGAATGCAATAATTGCCTTAGAGCACTGATAAGTGCTGGCAGTGGCTGACTGGGTTAACTGAAGACAGATTTCCAACCTGTATGACTGACATCAACCAACAGGCTCACAGTCTGAATAGAATAAAATGAAAAGGGGAGGATTGCTACAGCTGCTGCTCTTTTCTGCCTATCTTGCCAAAGACCATTTCTTATCGGATAGCCTTTTCCTTCCCTTGGAGCCACTTGACTACGGATTAAAACTTCTACAATTATGAGATAAAATAAATTTTTTCCCTATTTAAATGATGGTTATCAAACATTTGTAGAGAGTAGGAGTACCATGTACATTACATATAGGAATAAGGAGCTTCTAGGTATTTTTACTAGGGAAAAATATAGTTCACTGAAAGGTCAAGTGTATTCTCCAAATAACACTGCAAATCTTCCATTTGTTGAGTCTATCCATTTTCTTTTTTTTTTAGTTGTAAAGAGAAAAGGTATAAAAACCAATGATCTAGAATTTCAAAACAAGATAATAATAGATTAACAACGGTTACTACATCATGTATAATTATCTTCAAAGTTGTTGCTCAGATTATAAGATATAGCCATGAAAATAAAAGCAAAAAATGTTCTTTAAAATGAAGTGATAGAAATTAGTAGTGTAATTATCTTAGCTATCTTTTTCCTTCTGCCATTCTGGTTGTTTGTTTGTTTGTTTGTTTTTTTGTTTGTTTTTTTGCTTTGAGTACTTTATTTCTGTCTTACAGTATCTGTCACTTGTTTTGCCTCTTATTTACTCTTCCAGTTTCTCACATGGGAGAGATAATACAATGTTTACATATGTGCGTCTGATTTATTTCACTTTTCAGCACACTCTTGAGTTGCTTCCATTTCCCTACTTTCAGTTAATTTCTATAAATTGTCAATGCAATTGAGAAATGGCAAAGTTTGAAATGACTCATCTGCTTACTGAGTTATTCATTAATTTCACAGATCACATATGGAGAATCTTTGGTCCTGCAGAAAAGAAAGATTTGAGATTTTTCCGGGAAGAAATTCTAAAACAGAATTCTACCCAGATGGGGAAGCATGTGTGTACTCAGAGAAGGGCTTAGAGGTTCTGCTGGGCTCAAATAAGAGTAACATGAATAGGACAGAGTTTCAGAGTTGTGCCTTAGAAAGTCTATATAAAACTCAAGTATTATTGCTTAATCCCATGGAGACTTTCTCTCCTGGTGTAACTAGGGATGCTTAGATAGGATGTTTTCTGTGACCCATTCCCTATGTGTGAATTTTATTTTAGTGTTTCAAATTATCCTTGAGTAGCTATTTCTCTCTATTTCCAGTCTCCAAACAGAGTAGAACTTCATGGTTTACTTCCGGCAACAAGGACTCAACATTCTCAGAAGCGACATGGGTGACAAGATCCTCCTAATTGTGCAGGCTACAACTTATGGGTAACTATATCCCAAGGTTTAGTGTATCTTCCTGAAACTTTTAATGTTTTCATCCTTTAGCAGACTCTTAGACACAACATATTTTGAAAGTTCTGGCCTCTTGCTTAAATAAAATTGCATTCATTATAGTTTCTGTCCTATTTAGAAACGTTTATTCATTTGGCTTGGATGGCCCAAACACTTGACACTTGATTTAGACACCTGCTTAATGGAAGCCCAGATACTGTGCTGAAAATATTTATGACCTAATAGAAAAAGAAACACCTGTACATAGTATTCATGAAAGAAAAGTAGTCATATGTGTCATGCATGCATAAAGATTCCCAATGTTGTATAAATATGTTTAAAAATGTATAGTTGTCATTCCTCTGTGTTTGTCATTGTGTGAACTCAGAAGTGCTTCCTGAGATACTATTGTCACATACTAGTACTTACACAAATTCCATGTAGCCTTGATTGTTGGCTGATTTATAACCTCCCTAATAATTGTGGGTAAAATATTTGCTTCATTTCTAATTCCTACCACATAGCTTCCTACATGTTTTTAAATTTCCCCTTTGAATGCATTCATTATTAATAAAGAGTTACATTTTGATGAGAAAACTTTGAAAAATCAGCAACAGTCATTTACATATAAAAGATCCTGAAGACAGATCAAAATATTGAATTTGTAGCTAGGGATGAGTCATGCTTATAAGAGAACCTTGTCTGGTATATACAAGAGTCTGGATTGGCTCTCTACTGCTACAAAAAGAAATATGCTTTAAGTATATAAAACATTAGAAAATGTTCTATTTAAATGTTTGGTGATTATCATAATCTCGGAATGTATGTAGATAGATATTAAAATAAGAGAATAGATTTTGCATTTTTGAAATATGGTTGAATCATTGAGAAAGAAGGTCTCTTTGACCAGAAACTTGTATTTGATTTTTGTCTGCTATTACTTTTTATCTTGGGAAGCAAAACTCATTTTTTAGGGTTTCATCTTATCCAGTTCCTTTGTACTTTCAAACAAAGAACTAGGAAAACAGGAAATAGTGATGAAATTTCCTAGGCAATTTTCGTGGAAATGTCACAGGTTGGTGAATTATTATGTTAGGTTATCTTACTTATAGTGATATAAGAAAAGGTACTTACTTTCAGTGTAGGTAAGATATAGGTTATATTAAAAAAGTAATTAAATTTATTGATAGCAGTGCCTCACTGCCCTATTGAGATCATTCCTAAAATTATAAGAAGTCACTGTTAGAATATACTCTGAATACTTCAGTCTTTTAAATACAAGTTCAAAAATAAAGTTTGCAGGAGAAACAGGGTTTAGGAATAGGAGGAATGGAAGAATGTTATCACTGTTTAGTCTTAATTTGTATTTTGTGTATTTACTACAGTTATCTTTCAAGTTGAAAGTATTCTGGAGAAATACTTTCATCAGGTTTATGAATTCATCAATGATTAGTTTGACATCAACTCTCAATGGAATATTTAATTTCTATCATTTTAAAAAATTTATAATTTCGAGTATTTTTTATCACTGAACTTCAAAATTGAATTTATAGGCTAATTCTGTTGTAACTTGCCTGTTTAGTTGTTCACTATGGATTAGCTGCACAGCCTCCGGGAAATCTGAACAACTAGAGCAAAAGATTGTTTTTAATCTTACAGCAAATATTTTCATTTTTTTAAAGCTCATCACATTAAATTAATAACTGAACATATTTTCACTGTGTTTTTTTTATATGAGCATTTCTAGCATGCAAATGTTATTTCAATATTAGTTTGCTTTCTTTATATTTCAAACAACAGGAAGAATTTTGCTGGTATTTGTTAGTAAGTCAATCTTTCTTCCAAACATCAAGAGATGACCTTTTATGACCCAGAGATTTATCAAGTCAGCAATCTATTCCCTGGGGCTAGAATCTTCAGTCTCTTCCTTTGCCAGTCACGTCTGTTGAAGGACTTTGCTAAACCCCATGAGAAAATGGACTAATCTACTTGTTTCAAAGAACAAGAGTGACATCTTTACTGGCTGTACACTGTCTAGAGAGAAAAGGAGCTAATAAAGGATGAATTACTTTATCCAACTGTGAAGATTTGATGCAATGTTTTTAAAATAAAGGACACAAAGACTAGCAGTTAGTAAGCAGCTTCTCTGAGAAGATAAGATTTCATTACTGAGAACACAAACGAGAAACTTATTAGAGGGAATTCAATGAGACAAACATATTTTAAAAGCACATTCCCGTTTTAAGATCAATTGTCTTCCTGATACATTACGTGGCTGTGACATGCTGGAAGAACTGTGTCACAGTTGGTTTCTGGCCTCTTGTTTTGATATGAAGTCAGATGGCACCCCAATTAAATCCAATTATTTGTGACTCCTAAAGTTGTCTCTTAAATGACTGCAGGTGTAAACACTACAGAGGAGCCTTGTCAAGGACTCCTTGAAAATCTAAGCCATAGAAAGACCAGGCAATTATGCTCAGTGCTGGGTTTTATATAGAAAAAGACAGCCACAGCCTCAGCAATAGCTTTCATGTTGCCCCGCTAACTAATCGTTGGGGTTAAACCAGATTTACAAAGGATGCTGCCAGGTTACCTAATAAGATGGCTTAGAAAGGCACCATTACCCTGGAGCTTAAGTAAACCACTTATTTATTCAGGTTAGTAAAATGATCAGAATTTTTGGCTTGCTTCATGTATATGTATTTATCCAGCTCTAGTAGCCTTCCTTATGTTGTATTACCATGCCGTAAAGTATCTAGGGAATTTTATGGCACGGTTCAGACCTGAAAAAAAAAGTCCTCTACTTTTAATTTTCTATTTTCTAAATTCTCTCCATGCTTTTTAGAATTAAATACACGCATAGTTAAACATACACAAGCCAAGGGAATTTTAAACTAAAAAGCAGCCAGTCACAACCAAATGTAATTTACCAATAAGTACAATGAAATCATTGAATCTGACAAGATGTCAATATGTTATAATGAAATGTGGAACTTTTAACAAACTATGTGGCTAGTGTTTTTCTAAATATTTTTAAGGTCTGTTACAAATTAAATAACAAAAGATTTAGCCAAAATTATATTGTCTCTAATTTTTTGCAAACTGTGAATTAGGCAAAGATTCAGAGCTCTAGATTGATTTATACAAGATAGTCTTCTGTGTCAAGTACTGTAAAAATCAGTTCAACAGACAGTATTGTCTCAGTCTAATAAATTATATGGCACAGATACTACCTAGAGTGATACCCTTCCCTTTTATAAAAGTCCTAAGTATAAAAATAAAACTTTCCTGGATGAAAAGTAATTAAAATCCCGTGTTAGGTATAAATCCTGTTTATTTCCTGCCTCAGATGCCAGTTATAATACATATTTTAGTTTCACCATCTGACTGGAACATCTGTTACCTGCTTTGTTCTGGATTCTAAAAGATTTGTTCACTGTGGCCGAGCCCCACTATGTGTTTTACGATGTGCCAGGGGCATTCTCGTACACAGCAGATGTTCCGTAACATCCAGCTGCATGGCTTTCCTTGACCAAAGCTGTAATTCTTATTTTAATTTCTCAAGTAGCATAGGGATTCTTTAATGATCTGTCTTTAACATCTCTAGGTCATGTATGTAAAAACTTCCTCTGGTTCCAAAAATATCTCAAGAACCACACCTGAAACACTTCATCACCTCAATGGAATTGCAATGTGAAGAAATAAAATCACATAAAAGTGACGACAACTTATTTCATCTGAACTCCTTTGAAAAAAGAGAAAAACACTAAATATAAGAAAGAACTAATAGCAGCTCCAATTGAATAACAGACAACCAGAGTGTTCATAATAGCCTAACTTGAGAAGGAAGGGATCAGAATTGATATCTGGTATGTAAATACACATTAGTAGTAAATATCCTCTCTGGCTCCCTAAAGCTGAGCCCCATGTTCCTTTGTTACCTTTCTACTGCTAAATTCATATTACTGATATATGAGGAACCAAAAAGGTGTGAACAAAAACACAATATTTAATCGATCTTATCCTCTGATTTCCAGTTTTTAGCATCAAGGGTGATTTTTGCAATTTCTGAAACGGCTGTCCTTGGCCATCATTACTTCCTTCTCACTGTGAATATGATACCTTTATATCTCTGCCCTCTTTCATTCTGGCTGACCTTACCTTTAATTCTGCCTGTTTGATCAGCAGACTGTAATTCAAGTAAGCTTGGGACTCCTGACATTGGAAGAAAAGTCTTTCAGTGTCAACCTGTTCTAAGGTTCAAAACATGAGTTGTTATGGGAAGTTTCTCTTGAGAATTCAGTCCCCGAGCAGAATCTAGGCTAGCTGGGTGTGAGTCTTAAATAGCGAGAGCCATGCCAAACCACCTGCAGCTCTCTGAGTCATTGCATGTCCGGATCAAAATAACAAATGGTCCATCTGGAAACTTCTCAATTTACCAGTCAGCAGAACCACCTGGATTTGGAGCAACACCGATGCCCTAGACTGATGTCATGATGGCACTGGAAGACACGTAGACCAGCATGGAGGAAAGATAAGTTTCTCTTCTGTATGGCACTCAAATGTCAGACACGTCGTAGGGAACATGTAATTTTAAAAATTAAAGTTGATAGGTTTCTATAAATAATAGATATCTAAAGTCATGAGATGATTTGCTAACAGGTCTCCAAGCCTGCGGTGTTTGACAGAGATCCTGTCCTGTATGATGTCTCGTATGCCTTGTTCATAGTTTCTTCCTTGCATTTAGTAATGAATGACCCTTATTTAATATTACTTTAGGGCTGGCAAAAGAGCTCAGGACAAATGCAGGGAAGAGGGTTCAATCCTCTGTACCACCCCTAGAATGTGCTGAGCGAGTGACCTAGTCTGGGTGTGGTGGCGCATTCCTGTAATCCCAGCTCTGGGGAGGCTGAAAGCAGGAGGATCACTACTACAAGTCCCAGCTGCATAGTGAGACCCTGTATCAAATACATAAATGAAAAATAATTATATCTATCCATCTGTCTATGTATCTATGTATGTATGTACGTATGTATGTATGTATGTATGTATGTATCTATCTGTCTATCTATGTATCTATCTATCTATCTATTCTATCTGTCTATCTATCTATCTATCATCTGTCTTTCTGTCTGTCTGTCTGTCTGTCTATCTACCTATCTATCTATCAAATGTATTAATCTCTGTGGTAAAGAACATGGTTTTATGTACTGAGAAAGACTGAAGTACTAATATGTATGCTAGGGTGAGCAAGAGGTAAAACTTGTAAGGCAGCGCAACTATATTGGACCTTATGATGATGGTAATAGAGGTAATTCACCTGGGAGTGAATTACTTATTCTTCTTGAAAATTTAATTTGTTTTCTTATCATTTCCATCTCTAACTTTATCTTTTGAAAGTATTTTAAATGACATTCACATTGAGACATACACATTGTATGCAGAAGTCATACTTGCTTTTCTGGACATTAGAATAAGCTCTATTTTTCTTTCACAATGTTCAGTGCTTGGAAAAAAATACTGACACAGAAACTACCCAACAGTCAGTGCTGTCTGGTCCTTAGGCTATCAGAAATGCTCAGAAGTCCTAATCTGCCCATTTCTGCCAGGCTCCAGCCTTCAGGACTTTAGGTGGAAAGATGTTCCAACCCAATTGGAGGCCCTTGGGGAAAGCACAGAGCTCAGCACATGCATAGCTACAGGAGTTACACTTCTCCATGAATAAAAGCATCCATTTAATGACTCTTTTTTATGTAGCACGTGGTCTACCAGGTGTCACTACACAGATCAGACTCCTAGTGATCTGTCTGTTCACAGCATTCCAAGAGCTGGGATTACAGGTATGCGCCGCCATACTCAGTCTCAGTAGCCCTCTTATCACACCTGCGAGGGCAGGGCCAGCATGGCAGACCAGGCCAGTCCCTGCACCCGCCTGGGCAGTGGCTTCTATTCATTGAGCTATCTGGCTGAACTTTATTTAGTAATTCTTATACCAGATTTAATAGTCATGAAAGATGCTATATTTATAAGAATAAACACCGCAGATCTTTTTTTTCCATAAAAACAAACATGTTAGCAGCAAGAAATATGGATTTTCTGAAGAACTGAAACTATTCAGTAAAGATCCATGCACTGAACTGGCAAGTCATGTCTTTGCCAAATTGGGACTGAAATTCATCATCTATTAAAGATTTTATAGAAAACATCCCTGGTGGGAATTGAAATGTAATCAGTCATTGTTCTTCATGACTTTTTATTGTAATACTCATAATTAAAGATGATTTGTAAGATAAAGAATTTGATGTCCACTGGGCATGGTGTGTTTAATCTGATGAAATGAAAATTGTTTTCCCTAACAAAAGCTTCACTCTAAATTGTTTGGTTTATGATTTTATTCCATATTATGAAAGCAGAAACACTGTGTTTGCAGATAGAATGGGGTTTTACTTTGTGATTCCACATAAGAGAAAGATGAGCTTGTAATAGCGCATGAGAAAACTAAATTAGTACCATATACTCTAGAATAGAAGCCTACAAATATTTTTCAGTCAAAGGCTAAAGAGGAACAATTTAGCATTTGATCCATAAGATCTCTTTCAAAGCCTCTGTCTTCCTGGTAAGTGGACATAGACAAGAAACAAATTAATGGATATGTTTGTCTTCCATCAGCCTGAAATCTGAGTTCCCATCTTGTTTTTGAGAGTTCTCAGGTTTTACTATTTGAGTGTCTCTTATATCTAGCAGACAATTTTCAAGGGTCTATGCACAATCTTAAGCCTGAGAAATTATATAAAGCAGAGTGACAAGAAAAAACAAACCCAGACATTAGAACAGACAAAATTAATGCACTGGAAGACAAAATAAGTGAAATTTTTGAAGGCATGGGTATAGGCAAATATTTTCTGAAAAAAAAAAAAAACGCCGGCTTCAAAACAATAACAACATGAATAATAATAGTAATAATAATTGCAAGAATCAAGAAATGGGATCATATTAGATGTACAAAGTTCTGCACATCAAAGGAAGCCAGTAACTGAGGGAGGTAGCAACCTCCATAATGGAAAACAACTAGAGCTACTCCTCAGAGAGCAGACGATACCTTGAAAATATAAAACCTCAAAACATTAAACACCCCCAATTTTTTTCTTTTTGTCTTTTTGAGACAGGGTCTCGCTGTACAGTTCAGGCGAGCCTTGAGCTCAGTTTTTTAGCCCAGGCTGGTCTCAAACTCTCACCAATCCTCCTGCCTCAGCCTCCCGAGTGCTGGGATTACAGACATGTGCCACCACGCCTGGCAACAACCCCAATTTTAACGACACAATTAAAAATGGAAATCTGAAACAAACAAAAGCAGTCACTTCTCAGATGATGAACTGCAAAAAGCCAAGAAGCTCATGAATAAAGTTTCAGCATCAGTAACCCTTGGAGAAAGGGTTAGCCCAAAACACCCCACTCCAGAAAGAACAGCTTCAGTCAAGGATCAGCCAAGAACAAACCATCCAAGTCTGGGGAAAAGGAAACCCTTCTCCATTGTTGGTGGCACTGAAAACTGATACAGCAGGATGATCAATAAGAAATTTTCTGAAAACACTAAAAGGAGAAATCCTATTTAATCCAGATATTCCTTTTCTAATTATCTTCCAAAAGAGTTAAGGATATCATTTTACAGCTATATATGCATATGCATGTTTATAGCAAGATTTTATATAAATCTTGGCAACAGCCTACATGCTTTCCATCAACAAATGAATTGGGAAAAAAAAAGATAGTATTTATTCAGAATGGAGTATTCTGCCATAAAAAGTGATACACTTGCATCTTTGGTCAGAAAGTGAATGGTCCATAAGACCATAACATTAAGTGAAGGAACTCAAGTATACAAGCTTAATTATCATATGGTTTCTTTTATAAGAAAAAAGCACACACATATGACAGATTAAAAAGGTAGAAGTCAAAACATGTAGTAATCCAGTGTGGACAATGTACATAAAAGGGGACCTTCAGGGCTGGGGAGATAGCTCTGTGGCACAAGGGCCTGACTGGCAGGTGCAAGGTCTTGAATTGCATCCCGGTTGCGGGGGAAAAAAAAAAAAATATATGGACTCTGACTCTGGACCATTATCTGACATTTTTTTATGTTCTTTGAGCTATGAGTCTGTTTTTCAATCTTTCAGTAAGTTTTGTAAGATAAATCTAATCCTGGAAGCATGAAATGGGAGTGCACAGAGGGAGGGGAGAAAAGGAGCCAAAATGTGTGACATAGGTCTGTCAGTCCTCTGCAGTGAATGTTTTCCTTATGTGCTCCAAACACATCCTGCTAAAAATAATAATAATAAAAAAAAGTCAATAAATGAACCTTTAAACAATGAAAAAGAAACAAAGCCTCTAGGGAAGAGCAAGGAACTAAAATATCACAGCAAGCAGGGGTGAAGGGAAAGACCCACACACAAATATATTCTCTACAATTGCAAACAGAGAAGCAGCTCCACAGCTCTAAGTCACAAATACTCCCCAGAAAGGTATATTAAGACTGTTCCTGCTCTTAGTGCCCAGGGACCTAGGGTCAAAGACATGCGCTAAACTCCATACTGAAATTGGCCATTACAGAGCCCACATTAGCAGCTGTATATATTTTCCTCTCAAAATAACGGTCCCTTTAAATAATTAGGAGTCCTTTGACATTTCTTTGAATAAAAATGAATTCCAAAGCTTTGATAGTTGAAGGCACAGCACAGGGACCAGATCCTTTGTGTAATTAACCATCCATGCCCCGCCGTATTTACATTAGAGCCCACTCATGCGGATTGTAATATCAGTTTTGACCTTTAAACTCCATTAATTATAAAGAAAAGTTCTCTTTGATCTGACTAATAATCTCAGCCACCCACTGCTTCTCACTTTGTTGTCTCATATTGCAATAAAAATATGCAAGATGGCATTCAGGATCATTTTTCTTCAAGCTAAGAATTTCAACTAAGCTAAGTAACTATTTCAACATTTAGAAAAATAGGTTTTTATGTTCTTCCCTGCCAGTTTCAATTCTTAGGTGTCCTGTAAAGTAGCAGCATACACTCAAGCAATCTGGGAAAAATTGTCTTCAAAGAATAATGTCAGAAACAGAGTAACATCCTGTGTTTAGACTAGTACTTGTGTAGATCTCACTCTTCTACTTTAATAATAGAAAATGTGTATATATGTATACTAGAGGGTGTGTGATATCTATCTGTATATAATATATATATATATGTACATTAAAATACATGGTTTCTCAATGATCAGAGTCATTCTGTCTCTAATTGTCTAGTCATAAAACACTGCATCTTAGTATGATATGTAAATTGGTATCTTATTATTTATGAATATCATTATATTTTATAATCTGACCCACTCAGGTTGCTAATAGAAACTGTGTCCCATAAAACTAATAGGCATGCTAATATAAAAGTCAAGAATCTAAGGAGAAAAGAAAACAGAATGAAAGCAAGATTGCTATGGACAGCATGAATCCATTTATAGTCTAGTTAGAAGAATGCCAAAATGATAGATCTTTGAAAAAGGTGGTTTTTGCACTGTTGAACTGATACATTGCGTAAAATTAAATTCACACAGCTATCTACGTGTGCACTCTCTGTCCAAACAATTGAAAGTGCCAAAGCAGGCACGTACTGGAAGAAACAAGCTTCAGTAGGCTTGCTAATGCCAGCTGACACCACAGCACAGACAAGAGGACGACATTCTACTGTTATCAGAATTCATGAAATGCAGCTTGTCTCAAGCTCCCAAGAACTCTTTTCTGCAGTGCCAAATTAGATTCCAGTATTGTATTTGGCTGCCTTTATGTACAAAATAGAAGTTTCAATTATATCTCATTTGTAAGATTTGTCACTAAAAAAATGTTTCCTATCTTATTTGTATAACTTAAGTTATATTATTTTTACTACTCTAAAATCAGTGTTATAGACCAATGTGAAAGCATTTCACACCTTGAGCCTGTCTCTCTAATGTAATTTTTCTCAGCCATAAAATATGTTTCAAATAGTGGATTTTTTATGGAAACAATGAATTTGAATTTGACTTTTCAGATTGTTATCCTAATTTGCATTGCTCAGCCCAGAAAACATCTAAGTTTTCCTGTCTCCTTCTTAGACATCCACAATATCAGTAAAGATGTTGTACACTCATAGAACAGTTTTGAAACAGGGGATGGCTGGCCTTTCAGCCAGGAAGACAGTTTTCCTCAGGGGCTCTTTCATTGCTTTAACACTAATCTCTGACAAAAGGTCTTGTCAGAGTCTTATTGCCTTTAAGAAGCTTTTGGCGAGATTTGTATTGATCTGGAGCAAGGCAACTGACAACATTGCAATAAATTTTTACTACTTAGGGTTGATCAATGTGTTTTTCCTCTCAAACTTTTTGCAGATAATTGCCTTGAAGTTTTTCACATATAGCCAAGTGTCGCTGAGCACGTCATATCTTACTCAAAACCTTCCATATGCTTAATGAAACAATGAGAAGCCATTATAGCACAGGCAGTGAACCCGTGGCATGAGTGACGTAACCAGCCACTTGCAAACCTTAGAACCTTTGACGTGTTTTCCATGACTGCATTAGACTATGATTTACATTTTCCTAGTATCAGGTATAACTAAAGCAATATATGTACATATTACATGCACAGAAACCCAAATACATACACGCAGCACAATTTTTTGAAGTTAGCCTTTGGACCTGCATGTGCTATTTTTAAAATTCATCGTCACATTTATTTATAATCTTTCATCATGCTATAAGGCCATAAGGACTATCAATATATGATGTAGACTTTATTACATAATGATGAATTAGAATGAATAAATAAATCTATCACAATATAGTATTTATATATTTGTTTTAAAATTATTTCTAGGACCAGTGAGAGAGCTCAGCAGGCCATGCACCTGCTCAGACAAGTGAGTGAACAGGAGTTTGATTCCTTGTACCACATACTGCACTAGCTTCACCCCCGAGCATGCTGAGCTGGCCATCAAGACTAGGCATGGTGGTGCACACCTGTATTCCAAGAGCTGAGGAGGCTAAAAACAGGAGCATCACGAGTCCCACCTGCATAGTGAGTATCAAATACACAAAAAACAAATAAAATAAAATGATTTCTTTCTTTTTATGTTTTTAAAAATACATGAGGTGTTAAATTACATATTTTAATTATTTATATTTAAGTATTGCATGAGCGACTTTTGTCTTCCTTGCCTTATTTTGATTTTAATATAACAACTTTCACACTGAGTCCTTCACTAACCATATACTTGGTTGTGGCTATGTGTAGCCGAACTTAGTATAGGAAGAAGAAAACAATTTTCTTATACAATGGAGTTAAAGTACCGGATGACTGTCATGACAAGTAATTTGAATATTTTGTTAGCATATCTTTAGTAGGGATTGCTATTGAATCTATAAGCATCTCTCTGCAGGTAGTACCTAAGGAAGGATTTCATTATTTTGAATTATGTAGCTAACTATAAATACTACTTTGGATGAGATATTTCATTAAATTATTTTAGAATAACTGAAATCTCAGGGGAAGCAAGCTTTTCCAAGCCCACTTCATTTATTAAGAAAGCTTAATGATGTAAACCCCATCATTCAGTAAAATGTCTCTTCCTCATTGCCCATAAGCTCTGAAAATATTTTTATCCAGCAAATAATAAACTGAATCAGGACCCTGCACTTGTCAGGCAAATGCTTATTCTACTGAGCTATCTCCTCAACCCCTAATCATATGTCTTAAAAATTACAGTCTTTTACATATGTCTTATACCTATAAAATAGTCCCAGGTAAATCTTCAATTAATCAAATTCTCCACTTAGAAATTTACCTTCGATGTTTGATGAAGTACTTCTTGACTGTAAATTTGTTTATACAGAGATTGGTCTCGTTTTCAAATTGATGCCATCCATATGAGAAACTCTGCTCTAATTAGGCTCCAAACTTACTTAGCTTTAAAGAAACCACTATGACCAGAAAGTGCAGGCCACGGGCGGCACCAGCAGTACCACGATCCGGAGAGCATCAGACAGGGCTCCCAGCGGCCAAGAGTGCTCACATTTGGGTGGTGCTCAGTCAGTGGAGATGAGGCTAAGCCAAGCCACTGCATTTCAGAGAAAGCTCTGACCTCAGGTTCTTCCAGTTTTGTACGGAGTAATACCTGCCTCAGTCCCTGGGTAGAAGACCTGACCCTGCTCTCAAAACCAATTGTTTCTCAGAACCCTGATAATATAATACTTAATGTGTACATGCAATAGTTAGACATAACCAGGAAGCAACTGGTAGTTTGTGGTGACTTTTAACGTTATTTGAATCTGTCATCTGTCATGTTTATCAGTTTCTTTTTATCCTTTTTTTCTTGTGTATTTTAGGGCAGGATCTACAGGGTGTTCAGGGTCTCACCACTAGATCAGACTCAGTGATCTGTTTACAGCCTCCCAAGAGCTGGGATTACAGGCACGTGCCACCGTGCCCAGACTAACCTTTTGAAACAGTGTAGACCTTACAAATATAGCCCACTAATAAATGATTGTATCATAATGCAATGTTATTTAGTTTACTTTCATATTATTATTTTGGAATAAAAATAGAAATGTAAGAGTTAGGTTTTTTCTTAAAAAAATGTTATCCTGTTTTTGGGTAAAAACAGCTATCAGAACATCTTTGATGCCATACCACCTTTCAAAAAAAAAAACAACTTTAAATGCTGTAAAAATTCTAAATAATTAAATAATTAAATAATTAAAGATAATTCACATATTAAATTCATAATAAATTGTATTCAGTTAAGGTAAGATGGAAATCATAACTACTTACATAAAACACCAAAACATACCAAAGATACTTGTTAAATACCTTACAAATGACATCAAAAATCAGAGTCTGGGGTCAGCCAGATAGCTCAGTGGAATAAAGCACTTACTTAGACCATCGAAGTGACCAGGCTTCCAAACCCAGTGTGCCCTGCCAGCCCCACCTGCAGGGCCTACTGTGATGTCAGTTGAGACTGGGCATGGTGGTGTGCACCTGTAATCCCCGGCCCGGGAGGCTGAAAACAGAAGACCACTGCAAGTCCGATCTGTGCAGTGAGACCCTGTAGTGAGATCCTATACTAAATATATTAAAAAAAAATCATAGCCTGACCAAATTTAAAAGAACAAAGGTAAAAAAGAAATACATCAGGTCATGAACTTATAAAATTAAGAAAAGACTGATGCTGGAATTTTCCATAAATTAACTGCTAAATTTTACTGGATTATCATCTGGGTGTTAACAGGTCACATGTCAAGGATACGAGACAAATCCTGATGTGCTTCAATCTGACAAGCAGTAGTCAAGCACCAAGAAGGACAACAGAGATTGCACATAAAGTACAAGAATCAGAGGGAAAGAAGAACTACAGGTTGGTAGAGAAACACTTGAGGAAATGATTCGGCCTTGGCCTTAGCTCTAGCAAGCAACAAGGAGCAAGTTAAATTTTAAAAAATTGAACGGTAGCCCTGCTTACCTCCAGTTAAATAATCATCAATATGGATCTCACCACTCAAAATAATTGTGTAATATGAAAATGACCCAAGGAAAAGATGGAAATTAGTTTTCATTATTAGAGTTTTCAATTACATACCAAAAGTAACCATTAAGTCCACTTTGAAGAGAACCATTTTGAATCCACTTAGAGAACAGTTACAGTGGGAAGACTCTCGTGATTGAAAATTTTCCATGTATGCTTGATGGGTCTGTGCCAATACAAAAGTTGGTGAGGCATGATGGCAAACCACCCTGGAATGGGGGTCCTAAGCCAAGTATGCCCCCCAAAACTGGCCTCCATCTTCCCACACTCCCGTTCTGTAAATTCTTTGTCTCCTTGCCTCCTCTCTGACAGAGGGTTCCTGCTTCTCCTTGGCAGCCCTGCAGTGCAGGGCAGTGAAGGTTTTCTTATCCTCTGCTTCTGTTTTGCATCACAGGAAGAAACCTTGGAAAGGGAAAACAAGGCAAAATCATTGGAAGCAGAAGAAAAATAAACTGAAGAATCAGAGGTGTAATTTACACAGGACGATGGCTAAAATAAATTATTAATATGTTTAGGAACTAAGAATAGATTTTTTTAGAAACATAGAAGAAAACAGTCTGTAAAATGTAGAAGGTGGTGTAGCGGGTTGACAACGGCAGGTCAACGGTAATGCCTCGCTGAGGTGAACCAGCGTGGCGCAGGCTTTGGAAGGCGCTCCTGGGAATCGTGGCCTACAGCACTTAGTTGAGAGCCCCAAAGCAAGCTTACAGATCACCCTCACTGTAGGCAGGAGTGCTGAGTGCGAGGAAATGACAAAAATCCCATAAGCCTTTCTGCTTCTGCATTTCTGCCATTTCTTCTACAATTTTTATGATAATTGAATTCACGTCATCATGACATGAGGCAAATAGGTCTCAAAATGCGTTCTGAAATATGCTTGGTATTGCAATAAACTTTTTTCCACTAGGTTGTCATGGGCTGCAGAGACTGCTCAGCCGACTAAGCTCCTGCTTAGGTGAGTGCAGAGACTCGGGTTTGATCCTGGTGCAAGTTGTAACACTGACCCTGCCCCCAGGCACACTGAGCCAGCCGCTGAGACCTGGCGTGGCGGTGCACTCCTGTAATCCCAGCCCTGAGGAGGCTGAAAACAGGAGGATTGGTGAGTCCAAGGTGTGGCCCATAGTGAGACCTTGTCCAAAACACATGAAATTAAAATATTTTTTCTCATATTTCTTAGAAAGTTACAGCTTTTTAATTTTTATTGTTTTTCTTTTTTTATGAGTGGCTCAGCCTGCCCTTGCGGGTGGGACTGGTACAGCATGTGGTGCCAGGGATCCAACTGCAGTCCCTTCAGTTGGTTAAGCCTTTTTAAGCAGGCTCTTTAGACTGCCAAGCCATCTCGCTGGCCCTAAAATGTTATTGTTATACTTCAAACCAAAGGAAAAAAATAAAGATTACATGTGGAATAATTATAAAACTGTAAGTTATTATTTGAAGTGTTTTTGAAGTACATGTAGCTTCCCTTAAAATCTTACATAGTAAATGCTACTTAAAATGAGAGAAAAATATGGACTGCTAAGGAATTTGATAAACTTGTCACAGTAAAATGAAACAAAATACCATGAAACCTGAAGTATAGAATAAGGGAATGGTGACATAGCTCATGCTGAAGGAGATGATACTTGTAACACTACTAAATGAATTTTATCAAACAATAGAAATTTGAAGTAAGATGGCAATATAGTATAAAGGAGGGTTACAAAAAGAAACACATCATCCTTAAAATCTTAGCAATCAAAATAAAAAATAAAAGATTCCTTTTTTTTTTTTTTTTTTGTCTTTTTGAGACAGAGTCTCACTATGCAGCTCAGGCTGGCCTTGTGCTCACTTTTGTAGCCCAGGCTGGTCTTGAACTCGCACCAGTCCTCCTGCCTCAGCCTCCCGAGTGCTGGGATTACAGGCGTGAGCCACCACGCCCGGCTTCCATATCACTTCATATCTATGCATCAGCCCAGCTAAATCTGAAGGGGCAAATACACGGCTTCATGGAGTAGCTGCTAGCAAGGTCCTGACATGAAGACTGTCAATTGGGAAGAAACAGGCGGTGACTGCAGTACCCAAAGTGCAACCTCATGCACCTATTGGTCCTAGTTATAGCTCTAACAGAACTGTTCCTTGCATTCTGCACAGTCAGGAGCTGCGTGAGACCTTTGTATTTCAATTATTTTTATCTTACTAGTGCACATTTGCGATTTGTGCAGTGTGCGGTCGTGCTGAGGGGCAGCTGCACACACATCCCCAGTTTATTTCCCTTCACTCTTGTATCCTCCCTCCTCCTCCGATTCCTTATCCCAGTTTTCATTTCTTGATATTATTGACCTGAATATCAATAATACCACATTATGTCATACAATACTTATTAAATGAACTTATTTAATAAGCTGTACCCCTCTATGCATGGAGTCCTACTTTGGTATAATGAATGACGGATTTGAGACACTAGTAGGAAAACGGAGGCACCAGAGAAATATAACGTTGACTGAAATAATCAGACACACAAGCTTAAATACCATGTGGTGTCTCTCATTTGAATGAGGAAAAGTACAAACAAAGATAGCACTGAAGGATGGACAGAGATGGACCAAGAGACGAGTAACTTACAGCAGCGACGTGGTCCACTGGAGCCCGGGCAAGGGGGAGGGGGAGGGAAGGCTACAGAGCGCCGTGTGGGGGGACACTGGTAATGATACCCAGTTCCCTGCCTTGGCAAAGGACGATGGCAGCGACCTGAAAGCGGCACCTCATGCTGCTTCGGCTTCGACATTTCTGCTCCACTTGTCTGCCAGATGGTCATTTTCCTCACTCCCTGATTCCACGACACTCTTTAAATTTCAGTCCCTAAGTTTGAGCAGTTGATTTCACTGTTTGGTATGAATAAGTGAATTATAGAAGCAGAATTTCAGCCGTCCGGAGTACATCCTAGAACCATGCTCATACGCATCAAATCTATTTTGTTTAATAAAAGAAATGACCGAAAAAGCATAAGTAACAAAACATTATTACCTGTTCCTGCTGGGAAACAATTTGAGAGGTGAAAATGAATGAAGGTGAGCTGGTTGCTTTATTTGTATAAAAATGCAAATTGTGGACTGGCGAGATAGCTCAGTGGTCTAAGGCAACTGCTTACACCCGCTTAGGAAGGTACAGGAGACCATGGCTCCGTCTCTGGCACTACGAGCCAACCAAGCCAGCCCCGCCTTCAGCACAGGCTGAGCCAGCAAAAAAAAAAAAAAAAAAAAAAAAAAAAAAAAAAAAAAAAAAAAAAGAAAACATTTTGTAACAGGAAAAAATAATGCTCAGGACAGAATCAAAGACATTTGAAAATATTCAACTGTATTTACTCAAACTTCGAAGTAGATTAATGCATTTATCTTTAAAATGGAAATATAGTTATAGGTTTATACATTTCTTTTAGGGTGAGAGAGAAATGAGAATGAGAAACATTTATGCATAAAACAGTAAAACAGCAGCACTCCATGCGTATTCTAAAGAGGATGACATCTTATTTTGTGACATTAACTTCTTTTTTCCCTAACAAGAATAAAGAAAACCATAAAAATGATACAGAGTTTAAAAACAAGATGATAGGAAGTTAGCAGTCGTTGTTACACTACACAATGTCATCATCAAGGTGTTTTCTCAGATGACAGATACAGGCATGCAAAATTGATCAAACGATGAGTTCTGACTTGTAACGGACTGATAAAAATAAGCCACGCAGATATCTTAGCTATCTTATATGGAAGGGAAAGGAAGACAGCAACTCTTTAAATGTGCAATATATTGCTAAATTTTAAACTCTCTTCACTTTTTACTAGGTGATCTGTCTTGACTACGGTTATTTACAGGATGAAAATCGACCATTTTCCTAGCACTGCAAGGCATCAGCTTGCGGCCTAGACAGGAGCCCAGCGTCTTTGGTTGATGGGATAGAGGTGCACCGCACTGAAAGCTATGCACCTGGACGCAGGGCAAGTGTGTTTGCAAAACAGGAAATCAAACTGAATACAACTATTAAAAACAACAACAACAACAACAAAACTTTTCAAAATGTCTTCAAATTGTCTTGCACCCCACCACAGTCAGCAACAAGATCACTGAGTTTGAAACACACGGAAATGCAACCAACTGCCTGGTGTGAAAGGCCGTTTTCGTTCCACGCCGTTACGTTGGGGTCCTTGGCTAGGTACTGCACGTTGTTCGCCTTCTCATTCTCCAGGAATGTGTGGCTGGTCTCTGACAGTGCTATCTGATGTTAACAGTGGCAACAGAAATCCGGTGTGTTTTTAAAGTTACTTTCATAGCTCACTAGGCTTCTCTCAGGGAAAACGGAACGACTGTAGGCAGAGCTTCCCACTTCAGGGTCTGCATCCTGACAGAGAGAAGCCCTCCTTCCCAGAAATGCTGAGCGCTACCGAGTCGCAACTGCAGGTAAGTTGGAATTGTCACCATCTTTACAGACAGGAACCATTAGGTACAGTTTGCTCAGGGAGAAACTAGGAATAAGATGTGTAGGAATAAATGCTGCTACAGAAAATGCTTCCAAAGAAACTCTGATCTATTTTAAGGTGGAAGTGTACTGAGGATATCCGAATCCCACAAAATATTTAGAAAAAAAATTTTTCACAATATTCTATTAACAGCTTATTGATTCCTCCTCATTCAGTGCCAGCTAAAATCCTGCTACTCCGTGCTCATAGCTCTAAATTATAATTACACATGAAAGCACAGTTAAATAAAAAATGGTAAGTGATAAGTTGAAGTAGCTTATCAAATATAATTTCGGAAAGTTCATTTGGGAATGTCATGCTACAAATATAGTGCCTTAAAATATTTTACTGTTTCTAGATTGCTGTGGTATCTTTCCTCCTAAAAGAGTCATACATAATTTGACACTTAGCATTTAAATGAAGTTTTGGATTTTGAGGAGAGTTTTCTTTCTTCCTCTTTTTCTTTCTTTCTTTCCTTTTTTTTTTGTTTTTGTTTTTTGTTTTTTGTTTGAGGGACCAGGGCTCAAACTCACAACCTTATACTTGTCCAGGCAAGCAGGCACTTGTGCCACAGAGGTATCTCCCCAGTCCCTTTGAGGAGAATTTTGAGTGGATAAAAATAAGAGCTTTAGTGAAGATCAGAGAATGTTCCAAAAGTTCAAAGGTATTTTGATATCACTTCAGTGCAACCAATAAGGAAATACACATTGAAAAATAGCCAGGTATGTAGAAGAGTAGAAAAGTTAAATATTTAGGAGAAGAAAAACGTGATACAAGATCATTTTTTTAAATAATTTTGCTATAATCTTAAAAATATTCCACAGGGGCTAACAGTTATGGCTGAAATTTACAAAAGAGATCTATCAGAAAAATTTGAATTAATAAGTTCACAAATTTCAAGCAATATAATTATTTTAATAATTATTATTTTAAGTATATAGCCAGTAGTTAAGTGATTTTTTAGTAAAGATTTATATGGAGGATAGCCTCGGAATTGCTGCTAGAAATTTTCCTCCTTTCCACTCTGATTTTGGTGTTACCATAATTAACTGTGAAAAGGAGCAAGAACTTAGAGCAGCTTGGTTGTATAATAGCAGATGCTGTGCATCTCATGCTATAAATTAGAAAATAGAGGCTAAACGGTATCACCAGGTCAAAGCTGTGGTGTCCCAATCAGGTAAACCCAGTCCTTGGAAAATGGGGTTTCCCTAGGATTACCAGGGAGTAATAGTGAGTTACATAGTGAGTTCAAAGCCAACCTCAACTCCATAGGCAATTATGTCTCAAAGAAAATCAAAAAGCAAAATAAGATTAAAGTGAAATGAAACAAAATCAAATCAAATCACCAAAGTAAAACACCCCATTCAAGTGTGAAAAGGTTCAGTAAATACCTAAACAAAACGGTTGACAATCACTAAATAGACTCCATATTTTATACAGAAACGTTCAACTTCAAAATTCTATATATGCCTTAGGTTTTCAACTTTCCTTCCTCAGTTTTGATTGGTGCACATTCTGAGGTCACCTTTATTTAGAAGTCAGTGTTCTTTATTTTGCTGCCACTGTCACAATTATACCCTTTGGTAAAATATTTTGTTAAAATAACATCTTGTTCCTCCTAATGCAGTACTGATCTTAATGAGTTTTGACCATAGTCATCCACGAATTAAGGTTTCTGTTCTATAAGTAAATATAAAAACTTCAATAGTAGCTGACGCGACACACCAAACTACAAAATGAGTTTCCTTTCAATATTTAATATCTTTTTCTTAATCAAAAGCCTTGCGTATTATTAAAAAATTTGCAAAATGAAGTAATTTGTAATTCTTTTATGAATCATTGTAAACTATCTGTTTCTCAACGGTAAAAAGATAAACACATAATTCAAACACATGCTTTATTTATAATTTTCTAGTCCTCTTCTACTTCAATGGTCTTTTTGAATAAGTGTGGATGTTATGAATAACATTCCCAAATATTTGAAGACAATATGGTATAGCCAATTTGATAAGTTGTTATGCATGAGTAGTCATGTATTTTGGAACCAGAGTAATTGTTGTGGTTTTGTTGCATGGATGATTTTTAAATAATCAAAACTTTTGTATTTCATTAAGCAGAAACATATATTTGAGATTTACCATTTTCTTTTATTCAAATTAAATGACTTGGACATTTTAGGATATAAAATAGTCTAGGAAATATTAACGACTGTCATAGCTTTAACAATGACTTGCTTTTGAGAAATAATGAATACATTTTCTTTCTCAAAAATTTTAAATATTTCTAACTTTATTTTCAAAAATCTTAGAAGTTTTATTGTTGGAGATTGAACTGTATGTGTTTAGATCAACAATAAATTAACAGAAACAATGAAATTGATAATACTTTCCCAATAGAATATCAAATACTGTATTAAAAGACAAAAAAATAAACTATGTAGTATGTCAGTGGAAGCCTATAAGGGTAGTTGCATATTTTTTCTTGAATTCTAGGGAAAGTATTAAATAAGATGAATCATAGCTCCAGGAAATAAGAGAAGTGTGTTCTTCCCACTCCTTCGGTCTCTAAATCCCCTTTGTTTCCTGTGTTAATTTTATGTGCACATTGTATGGAAGCAAGCAAAGCAGTCACTGTTAATACTGGATCTCATTAACATTATTTACTTCTTAGGTTTGAGGGGAAAGCAGCTATCTTTAATGACAGAAACACAAATGTCGTTACACTAATCAAATTTCTTCTTACAGTTAACGTCCATGTTGGTTAATAAAGAGATGACGTACAGCCAATTGTATCAAATGCATCACTTAGAATTTCAAGAAGAAAATGTTCTGTTATAGTTTTCATTTTATTAACAACAAATCCTGATAACCTCCCTAATTACACCAAGACTTCATTAAAGTGTTCTCTCATGACCATATATTATCTTTTATGATAATTTTGTCATTCATAGAGGGAATTAAATTAACGATTTTAATAACACCTTTAACCTTCCCTGGGTTAGTTCTTCATGATAAACAATATAATAACTATATTTGAATGCGTCTTTTAATTGGCCATCACACTAATTCTTTTGTGGAGTAATGAATCGGGCGAGCTATTCTTTCTGGCCCTCTATACACTACAGCTACATGTTCAGCATGTTTTCAAAAATATATTAATGGAGACTTAAGTGACTATTGTGATACTGCATGGAGCTGTAACATCACTGCACACAGCTTTGGCCTGCAGGTTTACTCCCACTCTGCACAGTCCTCATGGAGCCCGCTTTCCTTTCCATTGAATAAGGGATAATGAAATGCATGAGTTGGAAAACTTTAAAAAAAAATCCATAATTCATGAATGCTGGCTAATTATGTGTTTACTTGGAAATCTGACAGGCAATTTTTTTAAAGGAATAAGTTTAACAGAGCTTCAGATAAAAACAGTATATTTACATTTTTACATTTCAGATTACGGAAAGTTTCATACCCCCTCGAGTCTGGATGAAAGTGTATTAGCTATGCATAAAGCAGTCTTTGCGATCATCCACCCAGGCTTCCACATACAACTAAGATAATTTCTGAAACAAAAAATAGGCACCATCATTCTTCTTCATTGGCTTTAGGAAGCTGATGGGGATAAGGTGGGGGAAGAACAAAAGAAAGACAAAGAAGTAAAGTAAATACCTCATCCATTTTTATTTGAAAATGTGAATGCTATATTATACATCTAAGGCATATGAAAATATACTTTTGTGGAAAGATATAGCATAAAGAACATAGGTCAAAAAATATCAAATGTGAAATTATAATATATTTAATGCTTTAAGATTAAAAATATTAGAAAATAGAATTGGACTTTCGAGAAAAACACATTTCATTTTTCAATTTGTTCTACAATTAATTTTGTTGGTATAGTTTTGATGTCAGTAATGGTTACATGCATTATAGGGCACTCTTTTTTTTTTTTTTTTTTTTTTTTCTTTTTGAAACAGGATCTCCCTATGCAATTGAGGCTGGCGTTGGGCTCACTTTGGTAGTGCAGGTTGGCTTCAAACTTGCACCCATCCTCTTGCGTCAGCTTCCCGAGTGCTGGGATTACAGGCATGTGCCACCACGCATTGCTACTCTATTATTTTTTACAGGAGGAAAAACATACCAGGTTAAACAGTAGAATAAATCCATATAAAATATATCTTCATGCTGACTAATTTTAACAAAAATATTTTGCAATATTCACAATAAAATATTCCTTCAATATAAAAGGATGTCCTTTCACAAGCACGCACACACACACACACACACACACACACACACACACACACAAAAACTCTCTTCGTGATACTCCAGTTTTCCTCTTGCCCAGCGCTAGGATTACGGGCATAGCACACCACACCTGGCCTCAGTCATGCTGGGGCTTTACTTGTTATTCTGAAACATTCAAAAAAGAGCATCAAGTGTAATTATATATCTCTGTGTATGTTCAATATACTCATTGTACAAATGTTCACAAATATTAGAATTAAGAAAATGTAGATGTTATTTCATGTGCCACAAAAATGGTCAATGAAGAGTTGACACATCCTACACATTTCTAAGAGAAAACATAGCTCTGTGCTGAGGGTGTGTCTTCCCAGTTCCTTTATTTATGTAAGGTCCTCCTAAGTTAACATTTCCTTACCTTCCTGCATCAATCAGAGTTCTCTCAATTGTACCATAGTCTGAAATGTATTATCTTATGAAATTGCAAACTAAATTGTTACATTAACATTAATATTTTAAGTTCAAAGTTTACATCACATCCACACAATTCCAGTATGAAAATTTAAGATTCAAGCCTGGATTTGTTTGATTGGAGGATTTGATTTGTTTGCTTTTTCAAAACGTATGTATAATGCTGAACTGAACCTTAACATTGCTACTTTGTAAAATATCAATTATTTAGTTAGCTCTCTTTTCCTTCAGGATTATGGTAGATAATAGAAAATATAATATGAATCAAAGTCTAATGAGTAAAATACACTTATCCAAGGAAGCCTAATGAAAGTAAATAAAAAGCAGTAAACAGGGGCCAATGAGATAGCTCAGCAGTTTAAACCACTTGTTTATGCAAGCTTAGGCAGGTGCAGGGGAGAAGGTTCGATTGCTCGCATCACATGCCATGCCAGCCTCACCCTCACGCTGGGCTGTGCTAGGAAAAAAAAAAAAAGCACCAACAGAATGATGCAATAAAGAGGAAAAAAAAATATAGCTACACTTCTGTACCTATTGGCTTGAGAACAGGATAAACTTGGTACTCGTGGTGTTTGGCTGACCAAGATTGCATGTGGCTCACGGTAGTTCATGAAACCTGGGAGCAGTGCAGAAGACTTCTTCCACCACATAGTTATCCTTGCTTTCTAGTACTTTTGCTCATGTTAAGTGCAAGTTGTAGTTCAGGACAAGGTTAACAGTGATACAACTGGAGCCGGCAAGATGGTTCAGTGGTCTAAAGCGCCTGTTTAGGAAAGCCTAGCGGGACTGCGGTTCCATCTCTGGCACCACATGCTGCGCCAGCCCCACCCGCAGGGCAAGCTGAGCCGGCTATTAAAAAAAAAAAAAAAGATGTCAATTATAAGTCATTACATCTCAATTATAAACATCAATGTAAATGGACTCAATTCACCAGCTAAAATTAAGTGACTTGTAGAACGCACATGTATTTCCAAACCAGTGGGAAACCTTCAGCCTCTCAATACCTACTTTGTCTATCATATTTTTGGTCACTGTACTCTTATCCTAGCACTCCTGGCCAATGTACAAAGTGTTAAAGCTACTGTACCAATTAGTGGCTTTGTGTACCTCTCAATAAGACCTACATATAGAAGCCTGTTAACGAATTCTAACACTTTTAAATGGAGAAATTAAAAACTAAAACACAGAGAGGAAATACAACTCCATAGGGGATCACAGGAATGACTATCAGATACTAAGGCCATAGAGCAACGTGTGAGAAAGAGCCTTATAACGTTATCCCGAGATTTTTTCTTATATCTACACCGAACCTCTGCCGTTAACTAGCTGTGAAGCTTTGGCATTTCTGTTTACAATTTAGGATTTTGGCTTCCTCTTCAGTAAAATAAATTAATTTATCTATTGTCATGCTTGGCCCAGAAGAGAGGTCAGCAAATACATTGCTTTCAGCAAGTAACAGGAATCCACTAATAGATCATGCTGTCCTCAGTACACAGAGAAAAAGGCCATAAGGATGAGACCAGGAGAAGAGGAGCAATCTCCTTGGTGCCAAACAACCTTATATGATCTATACACTTGCCCAAACATTCTGAATGTTCTGTAAGCCTCGATCACTGGCATCCTATCCCCCCAAATTATTTCATAGAACAGCTCCCTCCCTAAGCCCTACAAATAAATTCTTCATCCACTTTGGACTTCTCAGATCTCAGCCTGTCCCCACATGAATAAAATAAAACTAGCTTATTACTTTATGCGGAAAAAAAAGAGTGATACAGCTAAGTCTAAAGGACTTGTACAGTCCAGTGAAAGGCTAACGCTAGGCAAATAAAAATGTGAAGAGTCTGAGAAGCTTTAGAAATTATTTGTAATTATACTATTTCTTACAGGGGATGTCATTCATACTCCTAGTCTTTGGTACGCATCACAAGTTCCAGAACGAGTTAATGATGAGCATCAAAGTGTGAGTCTATTATAAAGCAATAAAATTAACGATCCTGTGTCTGCATCCTGGAATAACAGAGAGGAGGACAAAATCCACGAGGATTTCTGCAGTTGTGTATGCACTACTGCAAGAATTACTTTCACATAGAATTGAGCCCAGAAGATGGTTCAGACCTGTTAAAAATAACAGGCAAACCAAATCCATTCAAACTTGGTGTGTTTTCTCTTTTCTGTTTGTGTACTTGAGGGAGGTAGGGCAAGCAATTACAAATGAGAAGGACAATTTTCAGAAATAATAGTATTATTCTTTATCCAGAAGAGAATAAAATTAATTATAAAGTAATGAGTTAGTAATTCTGCTAAGAGGCTCAGAGTAAATAAATGAAACTAAGCCTTCAAAAATCAGAAGAATTCGGTGTACCTGCCGAAGAGTATAAAGGTCTCTGTAGAGCACTTGTACACAGCAGTTAGTTGATCTATCAAATATCTTTGGAATATATATTCATGCATATATTTATACATGTATATTATATATATATATATATATATATATATATATATATGTATACCTGTATAATATATGTGTGTTAGTATATATACAGGGTTTCATTAAACCTTAGTGGTCTGCTTCTCCCATTTCCACTAACTGGCCACATACTTGAATATATGAAATAGGCTGACAGTGCCCTCACTAAACTCACGTTTCACTAAATAATAAAATAAGACAAAGCTGTTGTTTTGAAAATTCTACAGTTGAAGCAGTGTTAAATCTAGAGCCCCTAAATTGTTATAAATGTGCATATTTCATTACCTTCTAGTAAAACAGTCAAATATGATCAAACAAACTTAAAAACTTTACGTAACAATATGGGAATAATGAATACTTTCTTTATCTGATATTACAAAAAGCATTTTTCTCTATCAATTATTTTTCTTCATGTACTAGCTCAATTTTGTATCTCTTTCTTTTCATTTTTTTAACTTGGAAGAGAGAGAAAGCAAAACTACACAGGGTTTCAAAGCAAGATACTTGAAAATGAACAATGGTTAATATATTGTATATTTTCATGTTCAAAATAGTTGCTCAGATTACCAGACACAGGCATACAAAATAGATCAGCTAATAAAAACGCTAACTGTTCCTGTCAATGGACTAATAGAAATTAACACTACATTAATCTTAGCATATACATTTCTTCTTCTTCTTCTTCTTCTTCTTCTTCTTCTTCTTCTTCTTCTTCTTCTTCTTCTTCTTCTCTTCTTCT
>PVJA010009592.1:0-60199 GCA_004027025.1 Myocastor coypus
ACAGGACAGGACAGGACAGGACAGGACAGGACAGGACAGGACAGGACAGGAAAGGAAAGGAAAGGAAAGGAAAGGAAAGGAAAGGAAAGAAAGGAAAGGAAAGGAGAGATGCGGCCTATGATATAGACCACTCGGGGCCTGCCGGAAACTCATTCGACCAGCAACTAGGCCCAGGCCCACACCTTAAATCCCATGGGAGTGTGCCCACTTTGGGGCAGCCAGAAACTCACTCAATCCACCAACAAGGCCCGGTACATGAATGAGAGCTCCCAGGGTCTGCCAGAAACTCATTTGACCCAGCAACCAGGCCAAGAACGCTTAGTGTGGAAAACCGCTGCAGAACTCCCTGCAGAGAGACTAGAGACAAGACCCACCCATCTGATTCAGGAGCAAAACATCTTGCCACAGTGGCACAGAAGGTTTATCTCCAAGGGCTGCAATAGGAAGAAGTGGAGATCAGCAACCAGACCCATACCACACTCACTTGGAAGACTTTGAGCTTGGTAGATCCGGACCTGGTGCTAAGGTAAGAACACTACCAAATCTCTAAACTAAAAGTGAGGAGATAGGCCTATACAAAATGATAGAGAAGGAGCAAAATGAACTCTAAGGCCCTGAGCTCACCCAGAACATATATAGGAGACAATAGCATAGAAGAATCACACACCTTAAATCTCTCTGAAATAATAGCATCCAAAGTAAAGGAACAACTGCAGAAAGGCATAGAGGAAATAAGATCAGAAATAATTTCTGAAGTAAAAAAAGAAATCATTCCTATAATAAAAGAAGTACTAAGTGCTTCTAAAAACAATGATAAAAATATAGAGAATAGAAAAAATGATGGAATCCTTGAATGAGCAATAGAGGAAAGTAATAGAATGTATGAAGCAGGTTCAAAGTGCTACACAGAAATTTAAAACCTCAAACACAAGTTGGCAAAATTGTTTTGATGAAAGTGAAAATAGACTTTCAGACCTTAAAGACACCACTGCAGCTAGTAAGGAGGTAAGAAAAGATCTCTCAGTAACAACTAGGATTCAAGAAAGAATAATTCAACATCTGCAAGATCATGCAGAGGTGAACAATGTAAGACTAATAGGCATCAATGAGAAAGGAGTCTGCACAAATTATATAAGAAGAATATGGGAAGAAGTAATAGCAGAAAACTCCCCAAATATGGAGAAACAAACAATCTGGCATTCAGTAATTGAAGCATATAGAACTCCAAATAATCTCAACCCAACTAAACTACACCCAGACATATAATAATCAAGATCCTAGAAATTCACCACAGGAATAGTATACTAAAAGCTGCTAGAAAAAAGAACCAGTTCACATTTAAAGGTAAACCCATTAGAATAACAGCAGATTTCTCTTTACAAACCATAAAGTCAAGAACAGCATGGAGCAAAGTTCTTCAATTCTTGGAAGAAAACAAATTGCAGCCCAGACTGATATACCCTGAAAAACTCTCTCTCAAGTTCAATGGAGAAATGAAATACTTCCATGACAAAGAACAACTAAAGAATTTCATGATGATAAAGTCAACCTTACATAATTTACTAAAAGATATTCTAGAGAAGGATCAAAATGACCACAACTCTATTAAGGAGAATGGAAATCATCCACAAAATAGGGCAAAAAATTAAACACAGGAAAAAAAAAAAAAGAGGTGTACAATAGCAGTCTTTCAGCTATTCTTCTATATACAGCAAGCAGAATATGTCCACCAGCATATTCTACAAATGAGCTTCTCCTGCAGCCTATAGGTCATGATTCTGTCTGGGTTTCTGAGATGATTATCAAGGAAATAGCAGTAGCTCAGTCCCACAAGTGACACCTGGCCATCACTAAGCATTATGGACATTGTCCATGTACATGACATAGTAGAACTTTGTGTGATATCCTATCCCCAAAACGTTAGAAGTTCTGGTCATATATTTGCCATTCCGGTATTTATGTTACATTTTATTCGTAGTAATTCTTTACTACTATGGAAACTTTTTCTTAGTTGATATCTTTGTATGTATTCACCTATTCAAATACCATGTGAAAGGGCTGGCGGTACAGCTTAATGGATTAAAAGTTCTTGCCTAGGGAAGCACAGGGGCCCGGGTTCAGATCCTGGCCCCACCTGCCACTGCTCTCGAGCGTGCTAAGCTGGTGATGGAGACTGGACATGGTGGAGCATGCCTGTAATCCTAGCACTTGGGAGGTACAAGCAGGAGGATTGCTATGAGTCAGTAGTGAGACCCTGTACAAAAAAAAAAAAAAAAAAAAAAAAAAAAAAAAAAAAAAAAAAAAAAAAAAAAAAAAAAAAAAAAAAAAAAAAAAAAAAAAAAAAAAAAAAAAAAAAGAAAGAACGAAAGAGAGAAAGAAAGAAAGAAAGAAAGAGAGAAAGGAAAAGAAAAGAGAAAGACAAATACTATGTGAGTATTCTGAATTGATTCCAGATTTGTACATATCATACACAACATTCTGCCCTCGAAGTTGGAATCATGATTTTCTTTGAATTTTGAAATACTTAATTTGAGTTAATTAATATTTAATTAATTTTCTAAATATTGTTAAATTATACATTTTGTTTTATAATTCATACTGTATCTCTGACTTGCAATCTACTTATAAGACATGGCACCATATTTTCTCCTAGTATTAGAAGGAATGGGACAGGACAGGACAGGACAGGACAGGACAGGACGGGGCAGGGCAGGGCAGGAGAGAGAAAAGCGAACAGATGGTTGAATATCAAAACAGACCACTGGCGGCTTCTAAGGGCCTCAGTGCGCTGAGCATCTCAAAATGATCTGCTGCCTGGGACCACCGGGCTTAATTCTCAAGAGCCCTGTGGAATTCAGTCACTCGGGAAAGGTTCTTGGGCTGCTTACGGATGTCATGTTTAGATTGAGGAGCGTTTTGTCTGCTCTCTCGGCCATGGTCAACCCAGCTCTGTCTGGAACTGAGATTTCCCAGCTCCATTCGGGGCTGTGGTGGGTTTGTGAGTATTCCTGGCGGGTTGCTGTGCCAAGAGCCCGTCAGTTGCTTCTGTGACTAAGGAAGAGTGGTTGGGGCCATCTGCCTGTTTTCTAAGGGATTCCTCTGCATGCTACACTGCTCTGGATGAGCCTCTAAGGTGCTTCAAGGCCATGGGAAGGTGAGTGGGGTTTCATGTTCTGTTTGACAGTTATGGAAGCCTGAGGCCCCTTGCAGGGTGGCGCTGCAGGGCAGAAGCCTGGCTGGGGGAGATTACAAAATGTGCGAGGTAGCGCAGGGGAGTATTATACGGGAAGCTCCGGTCCTGGGCTCAGGTATCCCAAGGACTGCGGGGTTCTGCAGCAGAAGACAACCCAGGTTTCTGTGGTGTGAGCAGGACCTGCCGGGGCCTCCTGCCCCCCCCCCTTTCCACTGCCGGAAGTTTGCGTCGCTCCAGGGTGGGGCTCTGAGGAAGTACAGTAGACAGCACACTGGCTCCCTGGGGCACGCGGCCAGCATGGATCTCCATTCCCCGGGGTCCCTGCTGCGTTCTCTCACAGCACTCAGACACTCTGCCTCCATCGCTGCAGAGAAGCAGAGACCAGTGTCTGTTTACCTTCCTAGTTGTGAAAGGGAGAGTGACAGTGCTCCTTTCAGCTACCTTGTGAAGCCACCCTGCCCTCATAATCCTTTTATTTGTTAAACCAGTAACAAGTGAAACCTTTAATGGATGAGTAGAAGTTTCTACAAATTGGACAGTCTGCGTTTTCTAATGATAAAATGCAAAACTTATGTACAGTTTTAAAAACTCAAGCTCTGGCTATGAAAACTGAAGCTCTGTAATTTGGGGCTTTTAATATTTGGATACAAGTGTTAAGAGCTTGTTTCTAGCCTATTAAGAACTAGATTCATGAACATTAACAGGACTATGAAGATTTGGGTATTTGTATGGATATAATATGCTACAAATTACACAAACTTGCTTAACACAATGTCTTTAAAGTTCATACTTTTATTTATTGATTTAGGGTCTCATTACGTAGCTCAGACTCATAGCGATTCTCCCGTCTCAGCCTCTCAAGCACTGGAATTGCAGGCATGCACAACCACGCAGTTTCAGCAAGCCTGGGGTTCCAGAGCCTGTGTGGCATGTGACAGAGGGGACTGAACTCGAGTCCATGGCCTTGCCAGGCAGGCATTTAGACTGCAAGCTATATCTTGAGGCCTGCTAATTCCCACTCTGTTACTCTTCACATTCCCTCACCGTCTCTTCTCCCCCTTTTAATAGTGTCCCTTATACCTTAATACCTTTTAAAAATATTTCCCATAGAAAACATTTAATACTCATTCTTGTTTTGAATCTGGCTTGTTTCACTTGCTGACTTTCTGTTTCATCCTGTTTGTTCCTTCGTGTGTTATGATTTCATTCTTATTTATTATGGTTTTCTTAATCAATTTGTCAGCTGATAATGAAGATTATGAAGAGCTGTAAAGGGCTGTTCAGGCATTGTGAAGTGCCTGAAATTACCAACATGATAACAAGTTAGTGTGCTAACTGTTATTTTACACAGGCTTCAAAGGGGGTGAGAGATGGCTGCGTCAGAGACCAAGGATGCTCATGCTTATAGCAGAGAAGGAAGCAGGGGCTGCGCATTCATATCAGTTCTCCCCCTCCTGTGCCACGTCCTGTGACAACCAGGAAGACTGTTTTCAAATACAATTCAGATATACTCTTTCTCTTGCAAAAATTATGATTTTATATTTTGTGTTCATTTCAAAAACAATTTGAGTGTCTCGTGATGTACTAAGCCCACTTTTTTTTTTTTCCAGGATCATTAGCTAACACCCCTCCTAGGAAGGACCTGGAGTCCTAGCAACATGTGTCTCTTATTCTTTGTCCCTGAACTACACTGGCCCATGCCATCATTCTCTTTCCTAGGCTTCATTAATGTGTATTCATTCTTTGGGATTCAACTTAGATGTCATTTTCTTCAAAAAACGTACTAGACTCAGTTCATATTATACAGCTCCCTATTCCTCTTGCCTCTTATCACACAGTAAAAAAAAAAAATAAGAAAAAAAAATCCCTATTAACTTGTCTTTGTGTCCCAGCAGGCAATGCATGTTACCGTAGCAGATGCCCAGAAGACAGACAGACTAATTCACGGTAGTTACACTTAAGTCCTTAATGAATGAGTGAATGGGTAAATAAGTGAATGAATGAAACAGATGCTTGCTTTGATGAGAAGTTACAGAAACAGAACGCCACTGCAGACATGACAGGACTAATTAGAAACCTCACCATTGTGGAACGCTATCTCCTTTTATCTTTTCTCCATATGACCTTCCTTAGACCTTACTGTTATACACAATTACACCACTTTATAAAGAGGATTCTAAATGTCAGCCAACCCTGACTTCTTAGAATTTTATTCACTAAAAAGAAACAGTGAGGAAATACGACAGGTGGATATGTGTTGGGGATTAGAGTACACCGGGAACTGAACTGAGCTACCAATCTCATTAGCTGTCTTCTGAGCTGCAGAATTTTACCTAGATCCCCAAGGTGAAATGCTAATAATTAATTCAATTTACTATCTATTCTTTGGGAAGCTCCAAAGGTTAAGATTATGGAGGACCGATGAGGGCAATCTTTTATACTGTTTAAATTGCTGTTTAAATTTGAATTAGATTCTAATAGTGACAGTTTGAAACCGACACAGTTTAATTCATTTATCACATTCCCAAACCTGCCTGACTTAACTAGCTTTAAAGACTGTCTTAAATAAGCAATTAGCCGGTGCAGTTATGTGTCTATTTTTATTATTTACTTCAAATTTAAATATTAACAACAATCTCTACAGCTGTCAACATTTTTTGTTCCCTTTCTGTCTCTTTAACTTCTTCTCCTTTAAATTCGTTCAATCATCATCATATATAGTATTTGATAAATAGTCTAACTCATGCTATCTACTGTGAAGAGTTCCTGAGAGGGGATTATGTAGTGATAAAAATGAAAATAGTGCCATCTGTATATCATTTACAAGGGTTTACAAATATATACCATCTATATTCATTGAATTCACTGACTCACTTCAGCAAATTTGCTAAGTAGGTACGATTATAAGCAGCTACATTAGAAAGAAATTAATGTACAGTCAGAGAGGGGGACTGGGTTGGCAAGGAAGTCAGCACAAGATAAAGACACCAGCACTGTGGCTGAAGGAGCATCTGAAGAAGGCCAGGCTTTAAGGTAAACATACATCAACCAGGCCTGCACACTTCCCCTAAGTGATAAGCAGTAACTTGGAATTGTACTATGATTGGGGTCTCCTGGTCCAGTAAGTCCAGACACGTATCAGTCACCCAGGTGAGTGACCAGAGCACCCTGAGACATCCTTTCAAAAATTGCCTCTGTTCTTTCCACGTACCCTTGTTATGTGACCTGCTTCCCTACTGGACCAAAATAAGCTAAGTGGCCATACTTGTTCTCCTGTAGGCTGATGATGAAAGCTTGATCCATATTGTACCCAAATTTTAACTTTGTTGTATAAATTACCTCTGACAAAAGCATCATTGGCAAGCCATTTCTGGGACCCCCTCCTATCTCTCAAGAGCTATTCTTATTCCCCAATAAGCTTTTCTGACTCTTACCCTCCTTGCAATCCACTCTTGATTTTCAGGGGACACAGTCAGCTACTGTGACATCTAGCCAGGTGGGAGTTACATTTTCTCTTATATCATTACTATTATTTACACTTTATGGATACACCGATACCCACAGAGCAGCGTTCTCTAAGATTATAGCTTATTAATGACAGAACTGCTCTCTAAACATGCATTAGAAGTATTTATCTAACTTCACCTGGACTTTGTTCTGTGGAACTTTTAGCACTCTTCAGATTCCTTCAAGGCATGTTTCCAGTTCGGAGGGGATCTGAAGTCTTGCCACAGTCCTTGGTTACCGTGTGGCAGGTGCGATTGTTCTTCTGGTCTCCTAGGCTCTTCGGCAGTATCCTTGCCTACTCCATCACATCTTCCTCCACCCCTGTCTGTCACCCAGCACCCTGGGCCGGCCACAGGTGTGAGTGCTATGCCAAGGCCTTCCCCAGCAAAGCTTTCTGCTGCAACCAGGTTTTCACATTTGTCTTGCTGACAATTTTCCAACTGAATTTTTTTCTGACTTAAGATTGTGATGTTTGGTTTTAGAGAGAGCCTTGAAAAGTATTACATATATGAGAAAGTAATCTCTGCTATGCTTTGGATAGATGTCATCCAGGGTCCCATGGTGAACTATGTTGAAGACTTGTTCCCCTGCTCTTGGCACTGTTGGAAGACGGTGAAATCTGTAGAAGGAAAAGCACAGGTGAGAGTCCTTCTGCCATGCAATGGTGTACCTGGAGAGGGATGTTGGGGGGAACTCAAGCCCTGCCTTTTCTCTGTTTCTGCACTGCCTTGAGTGAGCAGCTTCTGCTGCCATGGGCTCTCATCGGGGTACACTACTTCTGCAGGGCCACAAGGCAAGAGATCAACTGAGACCTCTACATCTTCACACTGGCTTCATTTCCAATGTGTTATTTATTTATGCCTGAACAGACCCCGAGGAGTGGGTCCATCACTAATGTCATAGATGAGCGTATTTTGAACCAACTTACACTAAGTGCAGTCACCTGAAACAGAAGATATTTTTTTTTATCAATGTTGCTATCTTTCTAACACTCTTAAAAAGAACAACAACAACAATAACTGAACCATCTCATTCAATGGAGAGTATTAAATTCTTGCATGCAGATTGCCAGACAGGGTTTCTTCTTTGAGAAGAACAATTGTCTTACACCTATGATCAGTGATCAGTGAAAGGTTCCCGCCTTCCTTCCCTTAAGGTAGTAAGGATTTTTTTTTCCTGGCAAAATAAAAAAGCACACTCAGCCTCTCTCTCTCTCTCTCTCTCTCTCTCTCTCTCTCTCTCTCTCTCTCTCTCTCCCTCTGCCTCTCTCTTTCTCTCTCTGCTCCATTTGTCTATGGCAAATCAGGAAATTTTCTGAGTTTCACATTGATCTTATGCTTACGAGAGGCACTAGGGAATGATGCAACGCCAACAATCAAAATGTACAGTAAGTTAAGATGTTACGTACATAGCTGTATGATTCAAGCTGAAGGATTAATAGACTTACAGGTTTACATTTATTAATTTCATAATTCAGCAGAGCTTTAAATGATGAAATATCTGGAGTACAGCAGAATGAGCATTATTCTGTGAAATAAAGTAAAATCATGGAGTGTGCAAAGGGATAGTCTCTCAATGTGTCTGTCAGGAAGACAGGAAATGCGGTGTAATGTGTGAGATTACTTTGGAGAAAGGAGGAAAGGGAGGAGAAAAATATAATGGCTTTTTCTATTGTGATGGAACTGGCACTACAACTGCTGAAGACTGGGCATGAATCCTTCTTCCCCACTGAAATCCTAATGCTTATTCTCAAGTAATAACCGAGAGAAAGAGTAGCCTTCGTAAGATATCTAATGGTTTTTGGAAGATTTGAAGCAGAAGCTTTGTAGTAATATTATCAGACTTTAAACATATAACTGGTACAAAAGATTCCTTCCTTTTTTAACAAGGCAGAGATCTGTAGTATATCAAAACACCAAAGTATTTCAGAAATGTATATTTTACATAAATCTTGTGGAATTTTCATGTGAAGAAGAGGCAGCTCTCATATTTTTTGTAGAGCATGTTTTTCTGGTGTGTTAAAGAGCCAAAAATGGCCAGTGAAAGGATCATTAGTGACAGAAGTCATTTGGAGAAAGTTTCATTATGGGGTAGTAGTTTTTCTAGCCTTTTCCTAAATGTTAGCTGGAGCGCTGACCAATATCCACAAGCTTAGAGCTTGAGTGCTCATGAAGGGGACGTTTGGAGATCTTTCAAATATTTTTCATGGAACTGAAGAGGCAGACAGGCCTGAGAAAGCTGTCATAAGACACAAGTTGGGAAATGACTCCTGAAATCTGGAGGATCAGAGACTGGATAGTTTACAGTAGACCAAGCAGTGATGCTACAATTGTCCAGAAGCACTGACATTTATCAGGGTATATCTATAAGTGTGCGGTTGGTGTAGCATCTGTCAAGTAAGAGTTTATTAGGTGAGTTATCCAGGTAGTTTTGTTTTCTTTAAAGGCCAAATTGAGATCTTGAAGAAACAAGAAACATGCATCGTCACACTAAATTCGGTCCAGTAACATTGAGTAGAGAAACAAAAGAAACTTGAACACTGACTTGGGTGCCAGTGGCTGAGATTTGTGTCTAAATTCTCCATGGCAGTAGTGGCAAATTCTCAGGTGATGACCCAAGTACCCAATATGAGTGAGTGCAAAAGCTGAAGTCCCAGAAAAGAATGTCTCTGTTATCTTCCTCTGTTTCGCTAATCCTTGGAAGAAAACTGCGCATCAGAGAGTAGAGTGGAAGATAGAAGAATGATCACTAGTTCCCTAACACAGAAAGTGTTTAGACTGAAAGGTTATATAATACAAGGAAGAGAAAACTATTGCCAATTCAAGTTTATAAATGTACTTATCACATGGGACTGGATATTACTAGTGGGACTGAAAGATATTCAAGACAGCATTCATGCTAAAACTGATGAGGAGCCATATTCAGTACCATGATAACCATTGTTTTCTTGGGATTTTTTTTTTTCTTTTTGAGGCAAGGTCTCACTATGCAGTTCAGGCTGGCCTTGAGCTCACTTTTGTAGCCCAGGGTGGTCTCGAACTCGCAGGGATCCTCCTGCCTCAGCCTCTCAAGTGCTGGGATTACAGGCATGCGCCACCATGCCCCGCTTCTTTTTTGTTGTTGTTGTTTTGTTTTGTTGGGATTTTGCCCAAAAGTACTAAAGTTTTCTCACAGTTGAAAAGTATAGTGTGGCACAAATCGTTGTGTGTGTACAGCAACATAGGTGTGTAATTGTATCATTTATCATGCCTGTCCAACAAACTGGTTATAATTAACCACTCCAATTTCATTGTGGTCCAGTGAGGGCATCTCTTCCTTATGTGCTCTGTCATCAAATCTTCTTTTCAGTGCTAGTCCATCCTTAATTTTGGTTATTACCTATTTTAATTATATAAATTTATATTTCGTTAAAAATAGGTTTTATTGTCTTAGCGTAGTTTACTAAGTTATCATGTTTTTCCTGTATACGTTAGTTATTTTAGTCTGCTTTAAATAGCTTCAAATTTTGAAGACTGTTCATAAGCTTTTAATTTTACTTCTTGCCATCATTAGTTTTTGAAATAGTCTTTATGCTTTAGAGTGATAGTTCACCATGTCCGCTGGAGTAGGAAACACCCAACTATACTGGCTGAGCACAGTGGTAGGTGTGAGTGAAGGGACTCACCATAGGCAGAGGCCCAGGCTGGGAACACTTGTCCCATGAATGCAATCAAAAGGAAATGAAAAAGGAAGGCTGCTTCTGTTTCTTTGGAAGAGCTCCAGTCTTCACCTTTACACCAGACATTGTCTCCTGGCTTACAGGGGACAGGCTTCAGCCTCACAGCATAGCCTCTTTAGGCTCCTCACATGGACTTAGAAAGACACTATGGTGAGTTCCTGGCCTTTGGCCGTTGGCTGGCTCCTTTGTATCTGTAGTGCACAGGCAACTCTTCTGCACTCTGGAACACCTCACTCTGCAGGCAGCTGTTATCCTTCCCCTGCAAATCTTTATATGTCTTGTGTTAACTCTGTTTATTGACTACTAACTGATACATTTGGCATAGTTCAAGATTTATAAAAAGTTATAAAAGTGGTACCAAAATAACTCTCCTATAGTCCTTTACTTTTTCAGAGTAACTTCTTTCATTAGTATGATATCCTTGAGACCAGCCAATATTTACACATCATTATTAGCTAAGCTGTTTATTTTGTTCATGTTTTCTAAGTTTTCAGTGGTTTTGGTCTGTGTTTAGGTGTCCTGCCAAATCGTCACAGCGTCATAGTGTTTATTCACAGGTGGTTCAATCTAGAGTGTATGATGCTGACATTAAGGCTGTGTGATTTCTAAATAAATTCACCGATTGGTTTGGCACTGCCTTAATTCTGGTATTCTGGATAACGTAAAATGGGCAGAAAACCCCTCTCTTGTTGCTGTGCTAACTTCTGGCTGCTGTGAACTGACTCCCTATTTAAAATTTTTTATTGGTACATTTTATTAGTACATAATGATTGTATTCATAGTGATGAGTTGGTGCATGAATGTGATCATAATACATTGTGATCACATTCACTGTAGGGACATTGTGCATGCATTTAGCAATTTACAATCCCTCTCCCATTTTAATTTTATTTCCATTCATTCCATACTTCTTTGCTCTGTATCTTGCTTTCTTCCCATGTGTCAAACATCCGTGACACTGTTTCATATCACCAACCTTTAGTTTTATACTTTATTTATGCATCAGTGTTCTTATACAAGAAAACTCATGTGATATTTAAGCTTCTGTGCCTGAGTTCCTTCAGTTACCATAATGGTCTCAAAGTGAACTCTTGAACAACTCACTCAAATGTTTATTTCCTTTATCACAGAGTAGCATTCTGTTGTGTATAAATAGCACATTTATTATCTTTGATGGGCCCTGATGCTTCTTCCAAGGCTTAGCTATTATAAATTGTGCTACTATAAATATGGATGTATGTGCTTCACTGTAACATAATGCATTGAATCTTCTAGGAACATATTGAGAGGGAGAATATGTAGGTCAAATGGAATTTTTGCTTATAGTTTTGTGAGAAATCTCCATATTGATTTCCATACCTCCCAGTTTATACTCCTACCAACAATAAAGAAAGATTCCTTTTGTCCTGTAGCTTCTCTAGCATTTTTATTATTATTATTGGCTTATTGAAGATAGCTGTTCTTTCTGGAGATAAAATTTCAGTGATATTTTAATCTGAATTTCTGAAATGATCTTATGCCTTATGACTGTGTGTTACCCCAAGTGTCACATGGTAATTTGAGCAGGCTTCCCGGAGGTGACTCAATTAGTTTGCAATTGGTTCATTGTCTAGCGCTGGGGTTGGTTACATGAGTGCTGCACCTGCCCTAAAGCAGGTAGCCTGCATACAATACAAGGAGTGAAAGAGGGCCGCTCCTTTTCTCTGTCTCTGTCTGTCTGTCTGTCTGTCTGTCTGTCTGTCTGTCTGTCTGTCTCTTTCTCGGCTGTCTCATGTTGCCTTATGGGTGGGCCTGGGAATCAAACCACTGTCCCATGAGCCTGACTGGGATAGCCTCCACAGACGCTTAAACCACTGAGCTAACCTGCAAGACCCCTGCTCCTTCTCTCTTGCTTTGTTGCTTTTTCTGTCTTCTACCACCATGAGTGGTTTCCCCACCATTCATGACACACCACCATGCCTTGGGTCAAGCTGATCACAGATTGAAGCCTCCACAAACGGTGAGCTGAATAAACTTCTCCTTCCTTAACTTTGGGGATTGGGTGTCTTGTCGCAGTAATGAGAGTAAAGGAACTAAGACAAATCATCAGTGATGTTGGGCTATTTTTCATGTACTTACTGACCCCTTGTACTTCTTCACTGGAGAACTGTCTACTTATTTCAAATAGCAGTTTTTGATTAAGACTTTATTTGAAGGGGATGTCTATTTGTTTCTGAGGTCTTTATATAGTCTAGATGTTGGTATTGTGTGTGATGAGTAGCTGACAAAATTTCTTCCTAGTCTATAATTTGTCTCTTCACTATGTTGGTGGTTTCTTTTGCTGTGCAGAGCTGAGCTGCATAAGGTTGATATCATCATCACTATTAATTTTAGAAAGAATATGTCACTAAAGTTCTATTTCTGTGAGATCACCTTAAGAGTGTAAGTCTAAGCAACAATGAGATTTATCACTGTTGATATTTGTTAATCTGGATCATCCAGTGAAGGTAGTGACTGACAAATTTCTTCAGTAAAAAATTGTGTTTTTTCCCATCCTCTTTACTATAGGTAATGAGAAAATCACTAAGTCCCCTCCCCACTTGTAGGAGGTGATGAGCTGTATCGTAACTCTGATGCTCAAGTCTGCATCCTATTGCAGTGCCCCCACTCGTGCAGCCTCACTTTTTAAAGCACCTTTTTAACTCTTTATCACCATAGGATGCCCCAATGTCTTCCCATGTATTTCTGTTCCAAGCCCTCATATCACCCATATTTCAAAGAGTCATGGCCTCTTATTGTTATTCAAAGCAACCTTTGAGTGTTGTGTATTTTAATTTCTAGTGGGTTATGCTTTTTTTTCTGGGACTTCTGAAGAGATAAAGCAAACAAATATACCACACAAAGTAATTCAAATTCTTTTTCTTTTTATGTTCAACTTAGATCAGTTTTTAAGTGTTTGCTAAAAAGCATGTGCTTTTTGAGTGATATTTTGTTTCAATGAAGGAAATACTTTAAAATTGTGTTAAATTTTTAATTTATTTTATATTTTTAAACTGCTGACAAACTGATAGCTTAAGGGAATGTTTCCTGGCTTTAGCCAAAGATTGGATAAATTATAGACTGAATTTCACTTCCTAAAGATCAGTCTAATTTTAGTTTGTCTTTGTAGACTTCCATCGGAGAACTCATAGTGTATATGAGCCCTCATCATTGGTGCAAGTTGCACATTATTTCCTAAAACCATGAGGTTTTCCAGTATCTCAGTCACTTATTTGCATTCTTCTGCTTGGTGTCTACTGGATCACCAAGAAGCTGGCGGCAGGCTCAAGTGGAGAGCTAGCCCAGGACATGTTGACTTCTTCAAGTTCTTGTTACTCCTACATCTCTTTCTCTAAACATTGGCAGTTTTTGAAGGTTTAAAATTCCACTTATTGTTTTTCTCACTTGTTCCAGACCTCTAAAACCTCCACTTGGTGTCTACTTTCAGTTGAGAATTTTTCATGGCATTTTTCAGCTGTTCATAAAAGGGAATGAATTTCTTGCAGAATATGCAGAATGGAATTTCAAGATCACCTTGCAGACTCTTCCTTACCTTCATGATTATGGTAGTGTGATTTCTACTTTTGACCACTCTCTGACACCTTCAAAAGTAGTAGACACTTTTGTTGTTGATGTTGTTTTGGGTATTTAAAAAAAAATTTTTTTTTGAAACGTGGCCTCACTATATATTTCTGGCTTCCCCTGAACTCACTTTGTCGCACAGGTTTGCCTTATGCCAGTCTTCCTGTCAAACCTTCACTGCTAGGATTATGGACGTGCACCATTATGCCCAGCTAGACACGTTTTTAATATTTTCCACCTACTTTTTCCTGTTATTGGTTGGAGGTTTGGCTAGCAGTAAGTTATTTTGAGGTAAAATAAGAAAAATCAATTGTTGGGAATAGTAGTGATTATCTATTTCATGATTAATATCTGCATAATAATTTTAGTCATATGTTCTTAATATATTCTTAGTAATTTAATGTCTTCTATATATACTCATAATGTGACCCTGATGATTAAGCTGACTATTTAAAGAAACATTTCTGCTAAGTACTAAAAATAATTTCTGAGACATTTTTGCTAAATGAATGCACATGTTATGCATATTTAGTAACATTTAATCTAATGCTGAACACTGTTTAAGAGTGTCGTGGCCTCATATTCTTCTGAGAAATAAACCAATATTTTCATTAATAAAGGATGTGATATGTCACATTATTATCTCTGTGTTGTTGAATCAAATAAAGATTAGCCTCATCCAGTCTGATCGATTCAAGGGAATAAACTCTATATGCTATTTTAGTTAAAAAGGTTAAATGAAATGTCAGTCTGTTATTAGAAAATTTCAGTACTTGGTTGATTTTAAATGCTGCAATATAGTAAATAACACTTGGAGTGAACTTTAGGAATGGCAGCGTTTTGCAGAACATAAATTACATCTTGGTAAAGCTCTGCAAAGTTCAGTGATAGCACTCTCCACTCTATAAATATGAGTAATTGCAGTAATGAAATAATTTCATTTTTCCTTAAGAAAGAGAACCCTTTGTGTGGCTATTATGGATGTTATTATAGCTTATATCATCTATGTTTTGCAGAATATAAACTTTTTAATATATAATTCTTTTGATTCATTCACATTAGAATAAAACATTTAAAATTCTTAAACTGCTTATGATAGAAATAAATCATACTATAGATATTTTAAATAAATATAAAGCAGAAAACAGATCAAGAAAATGATGAACTATGACACTAGCTACTTAGTTTATTGTGATTTTTCTTTACTGTGTCAATGAATGAATCTAAAGATTTTACATTGTTAATTTTCAAAAATGAGTAGAACCATACCAATTTAAATAAAAAAATATTAATTATGACATCTTCCCTAATTACCTTGTATTTATTCTTATATATCTTTCCTTTTGTTGGTATTATATCTGTCTGTAAAACTATTCTTACCTATTTAGCTTTCCATTCATGACTAGACTTTCTTTATTCAGTATCTGGGATCAAACTCAGGGAATACTTTTTTTTCTCCACTCATGAAAAGAAAAAAAGAAATGATACATGGAAACATACAAGAAATCCTAACTTTCTACTTTTCTGGTCTCGGAAAATTTACCTAATTCTCTTATGAGATGAGACATCTTGGTTACTTTCTCCTTTTGCTGAGACAAAATAGCTGATGCCCAGAATTAAGGAAGGAAAGGTTTATTTATCTCATAGATTGTGGGGATTTTACTCCATAATCAGCTGGCTTCAAGGCAGGGTAGCATGGCAGCAGAGCCACAGTTCAAGGCAGCAGATGACAGCAAAAGCAGAAAGAGAGAAAAAGGGGGTGTGGGGATGATGGCTCTTTTCTTCTCTTCCGCTGTGTGCAAGCTAACCCACCTAGGGCAGGTATAGCACTCACACCATCTCAATGCCCTCCTCTTGATAGGATGAAGATGTTCACAAAGTGAGGACCCTGGGCCCCTGCTGAGTTGCTTAGTTATGTTTCTAAACTCCTAAAGGTTTTTATTAACTTCTCAATTTGACAAAAATGTATCAACCATTACATAAGATAAATACAAATGCTTATACCTTTTTAACTATGAGAAAATTATTAAAAATAATACTTTCATATAATTTTCTTCCATTTACTACAAGTATAATAATGACATTTCCATCACATTTTTTAAACAAAGCATATGTAATGAACAGTGTTATCCGTAGTGAAGTCTAGATATTACTAGCAAATATTCAAGGATGTGGACATTTCTTGTGTTAGTGAATGATAGTGTATTCTCTATTAACTTTCTAAAATATGTCAAATTTAAATAGTTTTTTTTTTTTTCTTCTTCTTGAGGCAGCGTCTCACTATGCAGTTCAGGCTGGTCTTGAGCTCACTTTTATAGCCCAGACTGGTCTCGAACTCGCACCGATTCTCCTGCCTCAGCCTCTGGAGTGCTGGGATTACAGGCGTGTGTCACCACAGCCGGCTTAAATAGGTATTATTAAGTGGCTCTTATTTAATCATGTATGAAGTTTTTATTTGTTGCAAATCTTAAATTTGAATTCTAAAAATAGAAAAGATTGTGAAGATTAGTAGGGTCAGATATGGAGGAGTGCAAAAATGTGTCTGCTCTCTAGAGACCTGAAGAACCCTGGAAGCGTGAGGCACCCAGCCACAAGCCCAGCACCCATATTAATGTCTCACTCAAGTCCTTTTCAATGACACAGAAAAGCCCAAGGTCCAGTGGCAGGAGATACAACGTCTGCGCCCTTGGGGTGAGGGATGTGTGCCACGTGGATAACAACTGTGCGCTATCTGAACCAAAAGCAAAGACCAGAGCTCCCTGGACGAGAACAGCAGCCATCCCCAGAGGCTGCAAGGACCTGAGCTCCTCTGACAAGGAGAACAGCTGAGCTTGTATTGGGGAAACCAGGCACGGCGAAGCTCCTCCTGGGAAATCAGCAGCTTGCAGTTTTCCTTCCTGTTCTCCTGCAATGTCACTCTGGCCACAATCAGGTGGAGTTTTTGCCCTAAAACCAGGCTGACTCGGTTTGGCTGGGCATTCCCCTCAGATGGACCATTAATTAGTTCACTGTAATGAGGTATGTCTTTTTCTTTCTTCCTAAGCCGAGGTGACCCAAACTCCCTCAGAGTATACTTCACAAGTAATAGTGTACCAACATGGATCGACATTTAAAATCAATTCACTATTATATGAAATAAAACTCAATTCTGACATGTTATATTATAGTATTGGGCTGGTGAGAGGGCACAGCAGTCTAAAACATCTGCTTAGGTAAGCTTAGGCAAAGTGCAAGGACCACTGTTCCACATGCTAGGCCAGCCGCATCCCCAGGGCAGGCCAAGATGCCCCCTCCCCCAAAGATTATCTTATGTTATCACTGTTATGACATAAAATAGACATGGACTTTCCCTTTAACAAATCCCATTATAGAAGTCTTTCAACCTGATAATAAACATTTTATACTTAATTTCTTACAACAACTGGAATCATTACTTTTTCCATAATCCTTATATAAAAATTATATTTGGCAAACATTGATTTTATAAGTTAAAAGGGACCTAATGGTCATTTAATAAAAATCTTGTTGATTTTCATAATCGAAGATTGTGATGTTTGTTGATAAGGAGCTTGTTGATTGAGTTATATCAGATGTTTTGACTTTTGTCTAGAACTCTTTTTTGACTATGAAATTACATTTTCAGTTTGATGAACCTCCTTAACATTCTTTCATTATGATGCATCCTGCTTTATGTAGCTGAGCAATCTTTTGGAATATTTACACACAAAATCACACAAAATTGCATCCTCATCAGCAGCTCAAAGTTGATTGGTTTCTATTGCCAAAAAGAGATGTAATTTTTTCCCCCATTCTCTTTAATTCTTTGTCATTTTGTAAGCGCTTATGAGCTCCTTTGAAATGTAATGTGGACTTAAAGCTTATTTTCTTTTCTCTGTTTATTCCCACTATGAGAAACAGATTCCTTGACATATGCTTGGCACTTGGTGTGTATTTTCTGTGTGGTGTCTAATATGTACGGCTCTACAATTGGAAAATTACCCTCTGTGGCCCAGGTGGTATTGCACAGAGTGATTTTTCTCAGTATTGATTTAAGCAGTTGATGGTTCCATTGGATGGAGAAAGTCATTCAATTGTATCAGAACTTTCAGAAAAAAGCAACTGGTTAAGCTTGCACTAAATGGCACCTTCCAAAGATATCTCCAATAATGAACTTAAATTTAATTCTAAGGTTTCCTCTGTACTGTACAGTAACACTGAACCTCCACTTTGAGTTAAGATGTTTTTAAAGAAAACAACAGAAAAAGGTTTGTTGTGGGTGCTTGCTAAATATTAAATTCCCTAAGGTTAGTTTTTTTAAGCATTGTTTTTCTCAGCGGGCATGCTAGTTTGGTGGATATAATACCAGTCAGCTTTCTTAGTGAAATATTATGGCTGTCTGTCCTTAGGTTCCTATTTTGGGAAGAGTTTAGAATAGTCATTTGCTACAGTTTTCTTACAGAATTAAATCTTACAGAATTAAATTAAATTTCCAAATTTTTGGAAACTTGTTTCAGGTTTCTCACTTGGAATTATTCCCTTCAGGTACTATGATCTCTGGAGGCAGTAAGTTTTGACAGACAACCTGAGTGTCCACTTGTATAGCTTGGGAGAGACCTAGGATAGGTGGGAGCTCCAGCCTGGGTGCACCAGGCTGGCCCTGGGAGCATGAATCTGGCAGCTTTCTCTGGTACTTGGCCTGTGCCTCTCTGGTCTTCTCTCTTGTGCTCTCTTCTTGGCAGACACACAATGTGCAGCTTAGTGCTTGCTGCCTCTGGCCACAGTGTCTCTTTCTCTGGTGCTGACTGACAATTGACTCAATCTGTAAGACTCCAAGCCAAGTTCAAGCTCCCTCTTTTAAGTTGTGGGCATCAGATACTTCTTTCCAATGAAAGAAAAGTCGTCTAATGAAAAAAAAATCCATGAATTTTTACAGGTTCCAAATTTCTGTGGCTGTTTTCACATGGTAAAACTAACTTCACTGTGACTTATTGGTCATTGTATTTACTGCATATGAGATATTTCTGCCCACCATCCCACCTGGTGACCTTTAACTTACCTTAATATTTCTTCTCTTAAATTTCACTTACAAATTCTATCTTATTTTTACTTAGTTTGTATGCTTTTTTTATTTTTTCCAATATAATTTAAGTTCTTTGAAGACAGAAATTGAACACATATCACAAATCTAGCATCTGTCATATAAAAGGAACATGATAAGCATTATTGAGCAAATGAATCTCTTTACTTACATATGTATTGATAGAAATACTTTTTCACAGAAAATCACATTTAAGCAACACACCCATATATATCCATGCACTATTTCTCTGAAATAACAGGTAACTGATGTCTTCTTCACAAAGAACTGAATTAAATTAATGCCAAATTTAAAAAAATATTTAAAAATAAGGAATAGTCCAAACCCTTCTGCCACAGGAGGTTCTATGCTGGGGACACCTAAGTGCACCCCTGAGGGGAAACAGTGCTCTCAGACTTTTCCAGTAGCTTCATTTCATCCTCTCCAGTTTCTACGAGAGTTTTAGAATCTTCAGGGCCCTTGGTCCTTTCTTAAAGAGTAATGATCTTACCAGTATGCTGCACATTTCTGGGATATGCAGAAAAACTATGTAGTTTTCCAGTTTTCTTTTGCTTCACATTTTTATTTGTTAAAACAGATATCGCATGTTACCTGTACCTACTTTGGATGTTTAGATACTGTGATGCTAGCTATCTGATAAAAATCTTCTCTATGATGTGAGACCTTGTATTTCTTGAATAGGTTTACAGTATTTGTTGAAAGGGGCTGCATCTGTATGTAAATTATATGTATATCTATTACAGAACAATTTAAACTATACATTTATATAAGCATGTTATGAATTTATAAAAGGAAGAGGCAAAGAGGAAAGGGGAGCTTAAAGAGAGAAGAAAGAGACCAGGAACTTACAGTTTAGACAGTCCCTAGCTCTAAGGTTTTGTAGGTGCTCGCCATGAAGTACAGTGGTGATCAGCTCTACAGATGCACCATGCAGAGGGCCCCGCTCATCTAGAAACAAGCTGGGGCCTATGCTGCAATAGACTAAAATGAAACTACTTATTCTGGCATCTGTACTTAGAAATTTACTTAGACCATTCATTGTAATACTCTAAAAGATACATAGGAAATCTCTACAGTTAAAGGCCAAGTCAAAGGAAAAAAGACCCAAAGAAGAGACAGCACCCCTGTGTCTATTGGCCCTTGCCGAGAGTGCTCTGCGGCACACACATCCCCTGACAGAAGTTCAGTCCAGCTGTGAGTCCGCTTGGCAGAGAAAGTTGCCATTGAAAGCGAACTGGTAACAGAGGCAGAGCTGCTGCCATTGTCATGAAGTAACAAGTCTCTCACTCGATTTGTCTCCAGATCCTAGAAAATGACAAGGTCAAACCACAACCCTCAAGAGCTCTGAATCTAACACATGTAACTTGACCAATAGAAAGATGAAGAAGTAGGTGGTGAAGAAGTCTTTGCTTTCCTATAACCAGATCTTAACCCCCCCCCCAAAAAAAAGGGGAAACTATAGGAGGGAGCCACATTATGTGATGAAATATTGGGAATTAAGGGCAGCATGAATGGATTTAAATCTTTGAAAGGGAAAAGCTTGTATGCAGAGTATAAGTTAAACAGTACCATTTTTTTGTTTAGCTTTTAGGAAAAAAACCATTTACATTGTAAATAGAATCTTTCTCAGGTTATGAAAATCAACTTTATAATAGAAAACAGCATATTTTTACATGATAACAGACTATATGCTTTATCTTACCTGGGGAAGATAATGATAACTGAGTCACTGAACTGCAGCCTTCCAGAAAGCACCTGCCTACATGCAAAGAAAGACCCGGGAGCACCCTTACTCTGGCCCCCTGGCTCTGCCTTTCAAGTTCACTCACTTCCTACTTCTTTCTGGGTAGGCTCTTGTTGGTGGACAGTAAGTTCAAAGAGAAAAACGAAACAAAGCAGAAAAATTAACTTTCAAAATAACACTATGCATCTATTTATTTTAAGGTAACATCACTTCCATTTCAAGATGTTTTCCCCAGTTCCAAGATAATGTGCTTAGATTGTGAGCACACACTTGAAAGTTTGAATGCATTGTTGTGACGTAAGATGAATCCAAACTCACACATGTGCTTGGTGCTTTACTGAGACAGAAGAAACAGCAGACAAAGTGGTGCTATTTAAAATGCACAGCTTATGTTTGACTCTGGGTGACAACCAAGTGACAGTGATACATCCAAATGCAGTGCTGACTTACAGTGTCAATTAGGAAAATGGCAAGGACCTTTCCAACATTATAAATTACTCTGCTAGGGCCAGTAACAAAAGCTGTCTCTACCAGCAATTTTGCATGAGTAGGATTGGACAAAGGATATCAGATGAGAGTGAAGCCTTGTATTTGTGAAGCTAAGAAACATTTCTCACTGTGAATATGAGTGTGAACATGATGCCATCAGCTATTATGGCTCTGAAGCATAGATATTTTGAACAGATTATAGATTTCAGCCATATTGTGTTATATCATTAATACTGGTTTTGATATACTAATTATCAAGTTCTTAACATTTATATAACATTTTATATAACAAGACATACGTTCATGTCTTGATTATTACTTTGTTCAGTTACTATGACCTATAATTTATTGTTTGCTGCAAGTTTATTGGGCACTTTGAAATGTCTTATAATGTCAACACTATGTGTTGCTAGCTTAGGCTTTTAGGAAAAATGTACAGTTCATACTTTACCTTTATAACAAAAATCAGTAACCACTCCTTGTAATTGAATGTGTAAAGTACTTTTATGTTACTTTTAAGGTATAATATTTTTCTGAACTTCTTACTATTAAGTTCATTGGATATATATATATATATATATATATATATATATATATATATTAAAGTTGAAAAATATAAAAAAAGTTTTAGATTTCAAACCCAACATTTACACTGAACAAGGAAGAATCCAGAGATTAAGTAATCCCTTTGAGGTCAATAAATTAGAAACTTCAACTATGTCATAGACAAGATCCATAATAAACTAATATGACTAATTGGAAGAGTTAACCTTATAAACAGTTGCTCTCTTACTTCCTCTCAACATCCAGTAAGCATTCAATATCTAGTAAGATAGAACATAATATAGATACTTTGAGCAGAAGTAGCCTAACTCAAGGAATTGATTACAAAGGTGTTAGCAGGTACTGGAAAGTACTAATTATGGAGATCTTCCTTCAGTGCTTCCAGATTCCCACAGGTTTACCATTCAAGGAACCTTGGGAGAGCCAGATGACAAGGTAAAGGGGCTCACACAGAATTGTGCAAGTCTGCTGTAGAGCTGACAGTCACCAAGCACAAATAACAGAGCTGAAAAAAGACCTTTTAAGGCTTGCAAAGCTAATGCAGGTCCCGTGCTCTCTGTTCTATGGTTTTTCCTAGAACCATGAACATGTCTATAATTCTACTCAGTTGTTAAAAAAAAAAAAAAAGTTAACTTCTGCTTCATAACTAAACACAGCATTCTCTTTCCAGTCAAAAGAAGTATTTATAAATATTTATTCTACTAATGAAGGTCATCAGATCTTACCGGGCACAAATATTCAGAAACCGGAAAAATAGTTTCTTCTTTCTGTCAAAATTTGGCTGGAACCCATCAAAATGGTTCTTTTGCCTGTATATTAATCTTGAAGAAAGTCTCAAATCTCCTTTGAGTTTCCAACAAATATAATTTATTTAGAAAAGGATGCAGCTATCAAGAGTGTCTTGTAGAAAATAATCTAAAAGAGGTTAAGGAGATGTCTTCTAAAACATAAAAATATACATATCATTTAAGCCTTTCTTTCTGACTAATGAATGGTCCACAGATTTTTTTCCCTTTCCATACAGCCTTTAAAGTTCTTGCCATGGGTCTCAGGACAAGTCTTGACTACGGCCTTTCAAGTATAACTACATGTAGATGCAGGACTCTGAAGTATATTTTTCTCCCAAAGTGCACTGTAGTTCTGGTCTTTGAGAAATAGGCTTTTGTGTAAGTTTACTGGAGACTGTTTCTGGAATAGAGGAATAAAAAAATGGGTAGAAAATGATAGAAGTTAAGCTGTGTTGTGGTCACAACTAAGTACTCAGTTAGTTCCAAAAGAATCTCTGGTTCCTTCTTCAACCAATTCCCAAAGGAGCTCTGGAAGAGGTACGCTTTCACTTTCCATGTGTGGTTTACTGAAAGGTGGTGGAGCCTTTACAGCTCTTGTGGGGACAAGCTGTTGGATGCAGCTACTTTAATAAGATGGGTTGACCTGGATAAGGGGACTTTCTTCAGGGAGCACTAACTCCCAGGTGGTGTGACTCAGCTCTAATCTGCTGAACGTTGTCATTACCAGTGTCTTCTGCATTGAAGGAGAGAGTCTTTGGACTGTATCACAGTTCTTTGCTAGAGACATCATAGGTTCTTCTACCAACCAATTTGAAAAAGTGGCATGTTTTGTAGCATCTTGAATTTAACCTAGGGACTTCACACTGAGCTACCATCTCTGCCCATTTTGTTTTGCATTTTGACATAGGGTGTTGAGAAAGCCTTTAGTGAAGAAACTGAGCTTGAATTTGCAATGCTAAGACAGCAGGCATGCACCACTATATCTGGTGAAAAGTAGTAGAGTTTTTAACCAATTGATTCAATGTTTCAATAAGCAAATATCTTTCTTCTTGAAAAAATGTAGCATCTCTGTTAAGTGACACTAATGAAAGCATCTAAAATAAGCACCCGTGCCTCTGTGCCAACTTCCTGCCCACTCCCCCTCTTCCTTTCCTCCTTATTTTACCAACAGGAGCATTTGTCAACACTGTTCTTTGGAAAGCTCATTACTTAGTTCACTTCATTCACAGAAGTATTGAGGGAGATATTTGTGTTCTCCTCTGGGCACCTTCTCTACTGCCTCTGAGCTTGAAGTGTACTCTTCTACGCCATGAGAGTCTTCCAAATTTTCTTGGAAACTTGAGGAGCAAATCATTCTTGAGAGACAGTCTTCCAAATTTTCTTGGAAACTTGAGGAGCAAATCATTCTTGAGAGACAGTGTAAGAAACATTAGAAGGTGAAGTAGCCTGGGTGAGCCCGAGGGACCCATAGCCTGCCTTTCTTCTAGCTTCTCCAAGTAAGGAATAAAGGTCTCCATGATGCCACTACCTTCAAAAAGTAATTGGACTTTGTCTCCTCATTGCACTGCATTCAGGACCACTGGCTCCTGGGTAGAAGGTGCAGGCTTCTCTTTTCCATCCCTGTCTCCTCACTCATGCAGCCAGAGTAACTGAAAACATAGCATCTCTATTTTTGTCATTTCCATACTGGAAAGTCAAGATAAAAGTTCTCTGATCAGGGAAACATATTTTAACATAGATATCTCAATATTGAAAGAAATGTGTGTGTGTGTGTTTGTGTGTGTGTGTGTGTGTGTGTGTGTGTGTGTGTGCATGTGCATGTATGCCAATTGGATAATACTGAAGCATCCTGTGTGTTTAGATGGGAGGTATAACTTACAAATATTGTCTATAGGGCTGGTGAGATAGCTCAGTGCTTTAAAGCACCCACCTATCAAGCTTAGGCAACCACAGGGACCATGGTTTGGTCCCTGGCACTACATGCTGTGCCAACCCCACCGCCAGGGCAGGCTGAGCCAGAAAGAAAGAATGGAAGAAAGAAAGAAAGAAAGAAAGAAAGAAAGAAAGAAAGAAAGAAAGAAAGAAAGAAAGAAAACAAATACTGTCTGCAGCAAACTTATTCTTACTAAAATAAAATTAGTGGTCTTTGTCTTTAATGCAGCCCAAGCCAATTAGTCTCCTAATCAAAGGTAGGGAAGCTGAGTGTCCTTGATTGATTGGATCTAGTTGTCAGGAAGACAGGCTTAGCAGCTCTCTAATATGAAATGATGTATGTAGCTGCAAAATTTCTGTTCTGTTTTGTTGTCTGAGAAGAACCAATGCTGCCTTCTATTTTTGAACCTGCAAAATAGCATAATTAATGCTAAGCATCTGAGATGTCACTTATGTGGAAAAATCTAGGATTCTTTTGAAAAGCTTCATGGTGCATCAGTGTCCAAGATACTTGTGTTGTCTACCCAGCTGTTTTTTGCTCTGTCCTATTTTTCTATATGATATTTTCCCTGGTGGAGGGGGAATCTCCTAGCTGTTAACATATATGTACAGATTTTCTCTCCTAAGGGCTGATATCTGGCTAAGAAACCTGATGTACAAAATGCTATAGCAGCCCCGTTCCTGAAAACCCAGTCAACATAAAAGCCACAGTCACACAGGCATGTTTGAATTTGAGAGCATGGATAATACTGATAGTGAATCACAAGGCACTATTTATTAAATGACATTTCTTTGCAGTTTGAGTCCTGATACCTTTCTTAATCAATTGTATCCTCTCCCACCAACTTGGTCTTTCTCGCTAGTCTCTGGCACATTCTTTATTGCTCAAATAGCACATTAAGTTAAGGTTATCAGTTCTGTAATAACCTTGTTGATAATCCTAATTTTCACAGAGGAAGAAAACATCTCTCCTTTGAGAGAAGTATTCAGAATCTCTGCATCTTTCCAAGTAGGACTGAAGACAAATTTCCAGTGTATGATTTCACAGGAATTCTCTGGATGCTGAACATTTAGCTTATAAAATGCTCACTAAAATATCACATTGCAAACAGTGTATATTTCCTGGCCTTAAAAGCAGTGAGGGGCCAACGAGATAGCTCAGCAGTCTAAAGTGCCTGCTTAGGGGAGCTTAGGCAACCACAGGGACCGCAGTTCAATCCCTGGCACCACATGCTGTGCCAGTCCCACCCCCAGGGCAGGCTAAGCCGGCCATAACATAAATAAATAAATAAGGTTAAAAAAAAAAAAAAAAAAAAACAGTGAGGCAATACTTCAGAGTCATTTTCCTTAACTTTCTTATGACATTCAAATTGTTGGGACCATTGTTCAATTCATACATCTGCCTGGCAGTTTAGCTGTCACAGTGAGAGATTCCGGTTATTTGAGAGATCTAGAGTCAAATGCCACTGCACCCAGCATCTTCCTCTGCGGATTTTAGCTGAAGTTTTAATATCCGGATAAGTCTGCGTGCTCAGAAGTGACCTCTCCTTTTGCCCTATTCTAACTCTGAATCATGTTAACAATGCTCTGGACAGGCAGCTTACTGAGTTACATAGTAGTTTGTAATGAAGTACACTATAAGAAAATATTGATGGTTTTCATTTGTGACTAATACAATTTTGTTCCTAAATATACATAGAGAAGAAATGTGTATTTTTCAAGTGTCCTAAAATTATATTAATGATTTTAACTGATATTATCTTCTTCCATCAAATTTTTGGCCAGTAAAATCTTCTTATGTAGAGCATCTTAGTGTGATTTCTAACTTCCAGCGCTGTTTCCCTTCTACAGTTTGGAGTCCCCACATCCACAAGACACATTAAAATATTATTAAATACTTATTATATATTCACCTCTTCTTAAGAAGAACTGATTAAATATTTGATTTGCACAAATAGATTCAAATCTGATGGGTAAATTGGGGTGGATTATCTTACTGCCAACAAGGAAAAGTGAAATTACCCTTATTTTTAAATTTTTTATTAATTTTAGTGAGAAAGAAAGAGAAATGAGATAGTTTCAAAACAGGTTAGTAGGACAGATGTAATAATTAATATATTGCATATTTTCTTCATGTTAATTATTCAGAGGAAAAGATGTAGACATGATATTTTGTCTAAATATTAGTACAAACCTTTCTTCTTATTCAGTTAAGAAGGAGCTACATAGCTATCTTAGTAAATACATATATATATATATGCATATGTATGTATATATATATACTTTTTTCACTATAAAATGGTCCTTCATTTATATCCTCCTTTTTGTTCTGTTTTGTCAGAGATGGGTGTATAGGTCTTGTTTTAACTTGGTTTTAACCAGCCAACAGAAAAGTATAAACATGAGGTATAAAAAGTAATGCCATATTAATATGCTTAGCTGTAAAAGGCTCACATCAACAACTTCTGACAGCTGCTAGTTGTGCTGATAATCCACTACTGTTATGGACTATTGTACTATATTGGGTTATTTTGCTGAACTCAAGTACCTACAGTATGTGAAGTGTCATCAGGTACGAAAAGGTCCTTTAAAGACTTCTCCAAATACAGCTTCTCTAACAGAAATTACCTTTAAAATATTTCAGACAGATATATATTTTGTTCCAGAGCAAAAATTATACACATTGAAAAAATTTTTTTAAATAACATTAAGAGAAGCTTTTAAAGTAAGTTGCTAGCTAGTAAGCAAAGACTGAAACATTAAAAATCTTTAACATCCACATGTGATAGAGACTCAGATTAGACATGTCAAGAACAGTGGCTACATGTGACTAAAAGATAAGGACAGCCATGCAGGAGAGGAAATGCTCTGATGAACACTTGGAGACACATGCTTTTTCCATTTTTGGGTACAATTACATCTTTAATAATTCTACAGCAAAATACAACTTTTTCTCATCTCCTATGGGAAGAATTTCTACTCACTTTTAATGCAGTTTTAGAGGAACAGATAATTTTACAGACCCGTGCATTGACTTAATGGAATCTACCTGACTCTTGTCCTCAAGATTGGGGTCTAAAGGGAAAGCTCAGGTCAGCAGTTTGCTCTATGGAGTGACTCCTGAGCACACCTTATTCAGATGCATGGCTGTGCTACCTGTTATACAAACAGCACCCATAATGCTGTTTACTCTTAGGCCTATATTTCTCTCCCCCTCCTTCTTCCACCCTACAGTCTATTTGCTGATCTAAAATAATTTTATGCATAATTCAAGCATAACTTGTTATCTGGTCTCCATGAGCTCAGCAGTTTTCTAAGCAGAAATTTCAAAGAAGGAAAGAAGCCTGTAGCAGTAGGTGTGCATGTATTGTATGTATTTATATGTATAAAGAAAGTATGAAATCAACATCCAGCAAAAAAACTAGTAACTTCAGAGCATTTAGAAAATGAATACGCTCTGCTTTACTTTGTTTCACTGCTGAAGTACAGGTCACACAGTAGTTAATATTAAATTTAGGAGATCTCTGTTTTTACTATTTTAATATACTAAAAGTTCACCCCAACTTAAAATAAAACCAAATAACCAAACCATGAGATATACTTTTAAAATGATGGTAGGAATAAAGTAGAAATATTGGAAATAGGCCATGGAGATAGCTCTGTGGATGACAAGTGCAAGGTCATGAGTTTGAACCTTGGTCCTGAAAACAAAACAAAACAAAACAAAACAGAAATATTGAACATAGTAACCAAATTGTGTTAAAATATTGAGATGCCTTTAAAATGGGTGTGGGATTAGATTGCAGGGCCAGAAAGTGGGATCTTGCTCAAATCACTGAAATCATCAGTTTGTTTTTGTGAAAATCTGATTTCATTTCTCTTTTTGAAGTGGTGAACAATTATTTCTTTTTTAAAAATTCGCTTCAAAATATGATTTCTGGGCCACCAAATATCTCTGCAGATTAAAGTGCTTGCAAGTAGGTTCAGGGGCTGGTGATTCAATCCGCATGTTTGCCATGCCAGCCCTGTCCCCAGGGTACACTGAGGCAGCAATCGAGATTGGGCGTGGTCGTACATGCTGTAATCCCAGGTCTTGGGAGGCTGTAAACTGGCAGATCACTGTGAGTCCAATCTATTAGTGAGACCCTGAGCACCCTGTAGACCCGTCTCTAAAATACAAAAAAAAAAAAAAAAAAAAAAATCTTTTTTAATATGAAAAGCTTGTACTTTCACTTTTGCTCTCAATACTAAGGAAATAGAAAATGTGACCCATTATTATAACAATACTAATTTTAAAATTTGTTACCTAGATTATGTTTCATATCTCTTTTCAGTTTACATTTCTTTGAAATACATCTTTATATTTAGTAATAAGTAACTGAGTAATCTTTAAGGCTTAAAACTATCTTAGGTAGTATTTTTGTCATATCTGTCATTCTATCATCTGTTTCTTTGACTTTAATCAATTAAATGTAAAACTTACAGATTTTATTTACCAGGCAACAAGGAAATATAAAAAAAAAAGAATTCAACAAACAAATACATGTGAAGAGAGAGAGAGAAAATATTTGATATCAATAAATTGCTAATGTACAAATAGTTTCTAGATGTGGGAAATTAGAATTACATCTATGGGATACATTTTTTCATATAATTCATACTTGCATGTTAAAGAATGTGAAATTCTAGCTATGATGTATTTGTCCTTCTGTGGCTGTCTTGGTTATTTTTCTCTTATTTGTGGAACAAAATACCAAACTCCCCAAATAAAGGAAACAAAAATCTATTTAGGTCACAGTTAGTGAAAGTTTCAGTCCATACTCTGCTAGCCCCAAGTCAGAGTGGCACATGGAAGAGGGCAGCCATTCATGGAGGTGGAAAACAGCCAAGAGCAAGCTGGGGCAGCTAGCAAGCCCCAGCTGCCTACACTGCATTCAGGCTATCTGCCCCAGCATGGGTGTAGCATGCACACCTGCAATCCCAGCACTGGATCATGAATTAATCACAACCTCTAACAGCCTGCCCCAATGTCTGCATGAAGCTTTGGAGGACTGTCTTACTCTTTCCTCGTGGCTGGGACAAATACCCAGTAGCCAAAATGAAGGAAGGAAAGGTTTATTTAGGTCACAGTTTTTGGAGGTTTCAGTCCAGATTCGGCTGGCCCAAGGCTAAGTGGAACAGGGGAGAGAACATCCAGTTCATGGCAGTGGAACAACAAAAACATGGTGACAGAAGCAACCAACCAAATAGGGCAGTAGAGCAACAGCGCTAGTCTGTCTCTCTGTCTCTCTTTATGTTACATCAGGCTCTCTGCCTTAGGATATCCGCCTCAGGCCACATCTATAATTTCCAGCAGTACTTAGACCGATAATCTCATCAGTACTAAAGCACATAATCCTAGTGACTCATGAGTCAAGTCTCAATCTATGTAAGACCCAGCCCGATGACTTACATGAGGCTTTGGGGGGACAACTAGACAAAAACCTTAACAAGGACAACTAGACATGCACTGTAACAGTGACTCTTACAAAATATTGTTACTCTTGCCACAAAGAGTTTCCTAAAGCACACGGTATGTGCGTTTCATTTATATCCCAGGGCTGAAGCCTTATGAAATAAAAACACAAATTTTGTAGTCCTTTCACAGCAGGGCATATCTGTTATTTCCATAGGAAGAACATCTACCCTCAGTCTGGTAACTGTGTCTAGATTTTCTTTCAGTAATTTGTTTCTTCCAGATGTCATGGTGAGCACAAATCCTGTGAGACAGAAAAAAGAAAATCCAGCTTTATCATATAACCCCTTTAAAGGAGGGAATCTTTTGTTTTTACTGAGCTAGGCTTAATCCCTTACCTGTAGTAGTGCCTTGTCTTTCTTTTTGAGATTGGCCCTTCTATATAGACTATAACTTCAGGGATGAAGAACAAAGCTAGCCTGGTTTCTAATACTCATCAAATCATTCTCTACTTAGATTTTAAGTAGAAAAACTTAGATTTTAAGTAGAAACTTAAACTTTAAGTAGAACTTAGATTTTAAGTAGAAAAACTGAAGACCAGCAACACAGTTTGAGGTGGTGAACCCCTAGTCTCAGTCTGTTTTTTATTGCTGTCTAACCCTTATCTCCAGTCGAACACTTAAACACTTAAGTTAAACACTTTTGCTATTTGCTTTCTCTTTGGTCCTTAGCCATACAGGATGTTTCTACTTAGTTCTCTTGTTAGTTTTGCTTAGAGAAGACGGTCAGCTATTGTTTTATCAATCCAAGGCCTGTGGTGGGCACTTTGTTTTCTTCTGCGGGTGTACACTCAAGTGCAATAGCCTCTTCTCTAGCTCTCACTCACCCCTGCACTGTCTCTGTGACTAGCCAATTTCCCTGAAGCGTGTTTCCCGATGCCTTCCCCTCTATGTGCCTACTTGCTTCTTATCTTCCCCTCTCAGGTCTGTGTCCTTGGGGAAACCTTCCCTGCCCCTTACCTTATCCTCTTACTCAAGTAGAAGTCTCTTCCTTCTATTCCAGTTGTAAGCCACTTTTGTAAACTTGAGTCCTGGCCATGCTATCATGAATGACTGATTACTTTCTTATCACTCTCCTGCCACAAGAAGTATTTGTCATAGAGCCCTACATCGTTCTGCCTTTAGGGCCACCATTATATCTGCTTGGCCCAAAGATAGTAAAACATTTTCGGAATAAGTGATGCTTTACAGGGAGCCCATGCTTATCCAAAAAAGCACAATTCTCATAGCAATTGTAGTAATATAGAAAGTCTGACACTTCCTTCTTCTAATCTTGAAATCATCCTTCCCAAATCAATCAAAGCTTAGCATCAATTTTCCACAGTGAGTCAAGGAATAACGGGTGTTTGGCAAAAGCACAGAAGTTTAAATAACTGCTATAAGTAGGAGCATCACATTTATTGTCCAAACTGTGACACTTCCATAAGGGTAAGAGGGCTCGGTGGCACCAGGGTAACTGAAATAAGCTGGTTTTGTTCAGGCTGCGATAGCTCACGTAGTGAATTTAGATATACTTAACTAACAAGGCAGAGAGAGACTGGGTGAGTTGAACATTTCTGTGACCATTATTTTGATAGTTGTAGTATGCCCTGAAGCCAATCTATGAAATAGCTATTTAATAGACATTTAAGTGTGATTTTTGTTTTACATTTATTTTACTTTTTACTTTAACATCTAGCTTAAAAGATAGTAGCAAAGCCTTTCTCCCCATCATCTTTTTTCAACCAAAATTATTTTATTGATGCTTCTTAGAGTGCATTTTCTGTTTGTTTCAAGGTGACTGTAATATCAATTCATAATATTACTCTGTCCTTGTCATCTGGCATTTTTGTTCATATGGAAAATTCTTAGGCTTCTCACAGGCATCTATTTTGTTTTATTTGGCTTGCAGCTCCATTTCGAGTGAGCTGAATAAAGATCTGTCCTGAAATTTTGTCGTGCTTAATCCGCTATTAATGCACATTTTAGAGGTCCTGAGAGTTTCTGTAGCCGTGAACTCTTTCTACCAAGTGCTTAAGTGAAACTGTTTTGAGCACCCCTGGCCCTCCAGCCTCCTCTATCTCTTGCTGCATTTCACATTCTTGTCCTAGTTTTGAATGAAGTCTGTGAAAAAAAACAGAGATTCGACATTGACTTTACCCTCTGTCCAAATTCAGAGCTTGAAGAAATGTCTCTGAGAGTATTCTGATGAACTTTCCTTGACATTTAAAATCTGCTAGACACCACACTATTCCCCAGAGAAGCTCTGCCACTGGGGCTAAAACCTAATTTGGCTGTCAAAAGATGTAGAATAAATTTGGAGATACACAAAGTAGAGATCTTTAAGTCTCTCCTTAGCAACCATATTGTCTACAAATAGCAATCATCCTTCCTCACGCATATCAAATAGAGCCCTGGGGGAAATCCATGTAATCCTTGAAGGAAATAAATGTAACTAGTCCAATACTATTAGAAGGTAGCAGAGAGTCTGTAGAGGAGCAAAGGAAGAAAGAAGGGTCAGTGTGAACTCTAGGGACAAGAAAATGCTTCCTTCTCCTGGGGCTACTCCTGGGGCTAACGGCTCATTTATGTCTGTGATAGAGAGGAGATTTGATTTGCAGCGTCAGCACTGTGATATATGGCTGCTGGATACTGGAAACACAAGACAGCACTCAGGGACTGGCCCAGAAGGGGCGCACGGCAAAACACGGTAGACCAATGGAGGAAAATTTCACCAACATCCTCGGAACACAGCACAGGCTTGGGAAACCCAAGAATGAAAAATTCGGTGAATTCTAAACTTTCAAGATTGAATAATATTTTGAGAAAAGATCAAACGCTGTCATAACTCTTATGCATTAGCACTTCTTTCAATAGGTAAGTTTTAAATAATATGGTTCCTGAGAAATGTGATTACCCCTTGATTTTAATACAGGTGCTGTATATTCGCCTCACTCATTAAGCTTTTGTAATTTCTTGTCAGGCTGAAAAATACAAAAATGTGTGCAAAACATATTTGAAGGTTATACAGCACCAAATTTGATGTCAATATGGCTATACCACATGAATCTTTGCTAATGAATACTTTTGTAATGTTTTCTAAGAAGCTTAACAATTTGCGAAATCTTCATTTGTTAAAACTTTCAGCATCTTCTTTCTGGGTCAGAATAGCAAGTCATTTGAACCCCAACTTGTTTTTGATAAGATAAAAAGTTACTTTTGAGTATGATGGTAGATCTCCTTAATTACATGACACAATGGATGTGAATAAATGGCTTGGATTTAGAATTTAGAACAATAAATTTAACACTCTTCATCCATATTTAAACTATGAGTAAAAGGCTAAGCTCTTGGCTAAGTGTGGAGGGTTAAAATATGAGACAAGATTTCTACAACTAATAAACCTAATTTTTTACTATGTACCTAGAAAAGTAGATACAGAAAAAAATACTAATTTGCCAAACAGTGAAAACTGCATGTCAGAAAGAAATATTACATACAAGAATCAGTCTGTATTAGATAAGACAGAGTGACAGGACAGCTTATGGAGCAAACACACAATATGAAGAAAGTTCGGCAATTGCACTGCTGAACAGCATGAGACCCCTTTGAATGGAGAGCAACATCTGTGGAGAAAGAAACAAGCTAAACGGCAGTGTGTGTGCCTGGAAGTACAAATAAATCAGTGTGGTTTTAACTGCAGGGAGAGTATTTCTAAAAACTAATGATTTCGGGGCAGAGAGATAGCTCCATGGCACAAGTGCCTGCCTGGCAAGTGCAAGGTTGTGAGTTTGAACTCCTGTTCCAGAAAAAAAAAAAAAAAAAAAAAAAAAAAAAAATTCATGATTTCCTGAAGAGGGGAAAAGGACCAGGTCCGAGCAGGCTTATGCTAAGAGGAAGAATGTGACTTTGGATCATTCACAATGGAAAGCTATTGTGAACAACTGGAGGAAAGGAGTTTTCTTCGCTTTTTAATCCCTGAATTCTGAACTAGCACATGGCATGTGAATGAGCCACCCCGTGCTTTTCCTGTGTGTGTGTGTGTGTGTGTGTGTGTGTGTGTGTGTGTGGTATTTGTCTTTAGTACCTGGGTAAACAGAAAGCTGAGAGTAATTTTTTCGCAGAACTAATGCTATTAGGTGCAATTCTTAAGTCAGTGTATTGGACAGAAAAGTACATTTTAAACAAGGAAAAATAAAAATTAGCAAAAAATTCCTCGGCACATATGGTACAATAATACACTGAGGATGCGAGTGATATGGCTAAAGGTGGGTGAATTTGCAGTATAGGAAAGAAACAGAAACAATATTTGATCATTTGCAGAAAATAGGGTTATGGAGGCAAAGGCAAGCCAACAGCAGCACACACGTTTTGACTTAAGTATACCATTGAAAATGTCACAAAATGATGTAGTGGGAGCAAAGGCAAACAGCATTCTGAAGAGCAAAATGCTCTATTTACCTCACACGTCGAAAGTAGTGTTTAATCTATATGCGAACTTAAGATCAAGGTTTTATTTGATCATCTTCAATGAAAAGTTTAAAAAATTAGATTTATTTTTTATCTCTTAAAAGCCCCTACTTTTATTCAAAGGTTCAAATATGCAAAATGAGGGACTGGAAGATAGCTCTGTAGCACAAGTGTCTGCCTAGCAAGGGTAAAGTTGTGAATTCCAACCCGGATCCCACCAAAACCAAAACAAACAACAACAACAAATACACACACGCACACACACACACACACACGTGTGTGTGTGTGTGTGTGTGTATATATATATATATATATATATATATATATATATATATATATATACAAAAGGCAGTGTGACCACTTTGAACCCTAATTCTACTTTATAATTTATCCTAGTAGTAATTTAGCCTCTAGTACGTGGAACTAGATTTCAGTCTGCAAAGATCAGCTAGTTTTTCTGAAAACCGGCAGATAAATTTGCCAGGTCAAGAAATGTAGACTCTGGACCGTGATAAATAAAATTAATTACACAGTTTCTAAAAATTATGCTAAAGTAATTATATGATTATGTGTGCTGACTCTGGTTTGAGCATTTACTTTAAGCCACTCCAGCCAATTATCTTAGGCGTTCATCTGTTCAGTGTCACACGTGCCCGGTGGATGATGCCTCGAGCTGTGCCTCTATGGTTTGAACTGCTTTACAATTTCAGTGCAGTTACAGGTCTATTAACAACCTTCGAGGTCTTCTGTCAAGTTTGAAGCCATTGTGAGAATTCAAACAAAGAATGAGGATAGAACGCAAAGATTCAGTGAAAGGACTAGAAGGCAAAGTCTACCACAAAATGGTAAGTGCTTTGAACAGACAAGAGTGACTACAGACAACCTAGAAATGTATTGCTAGAAGATCAAAACTGTTTTTCAGACAATATCCACTAAAGCAATGGCAATTATTTTCTTTATTTGTATAAAAATGTGCTAGGATTTTTTCTTTCTTGTACTCACAGAATATCACATTAAAAACAGTCACATTTTATGGAGGCATTTATGGATAAAATATAGAGAAATTATTCTAATTTATGTAGACATTTATAGCTAAAAACAAAACAGTGCTAAGTTACTGCAGAATTCAGAGTTACACAATTCAGAGCTGCATTACTTAAATTTGCATTACAATTTTCAATAAACATGAATTTTTGCATATGAAAAGACTTTCAATCAGTGGCATTTACGTTTTATTTTCACACATGTGTCTGAGAAATAGCATAATAAAGTAAGATCTTAAAATTTCTATGAATAACAATTCAAGTTTGTGTTCTCCCCCCGAATAGTAATAATCATGTCAGTGACAACAAGAACATCAAAAAGAATTTGAGAAGATCTTGCAATAAACTTACTACAAAAAGCTTGTTGTATTTAGGAAAAATATTTCTGTGATCTAGGGAGTCCAATTTTTCTCTAAGTAATAAATATTTGGAAAAGAAACATAACATTATCTTTCGTATCTTACAGGTTTGTATATATGAGTTTCATAAAATGTGTTCATACAACTAATTATAAAGGGAAAATGTCTTATCTTAGTGTTTTTATCATTCTATAGCTTTTAATATTTTTCCTATCTACAGCAATAAGAATTCTGTTTACTTATTATTTGTGTTTCTAGCTCATTTGTACATATGATGGACGTTATGATAACTTCCCATAGAAAAATGGCCATTGTACTCCATTTTAAGATTTAAAGGGGATCATAGGACCTCCTAAAATCTATCCGTGGATACTAAATTAGTAAGTTTTGAATTTACAGTTTTTTGTTTGTGGAACTCAACTCTCTTCACTAGCCTGTATCTTTCATTTCAATCAATTTTAAACACCTCATAGAAAACAATCTCATCAAAATTATAGAAAGGCTAGGTTTCTGCATGCTCTGTAAACCAAGAGTAAAGTTCAGATTTTATTTCTAATACAAAATGGAAAAACATTGACAGGTTCTAAGTCAAGAGATCAAATGATGAATAAAAACTAGACCATTTTGAAAAGATCACTCGGGCTTCCGACGGAGAAAGGCTGTGGAAGAGTAAATGTTAAGAAGAGGGAAAAGTTTCAAGCCTGATCTCATCTTGGTGAAGTGCAAAATGACAATGCCTTATTGAAAACCAGGATAAGTGGAAAGGAAAAGTGAAATAATGGATATATAATCATAAGCAGTTGAAAAGATTCACTAAGCACTAAGATATAGGGGCAAGGAAAAAATTCTACATCTATAGTTTGGGTGGATCATCCATGGATATGCATGGTAAAAATTAAAGCAAAAAAAATGGAAGTAAGATCGTAGAGACTATAATATTAAACTTGTGTCTCATGCATTCACGTTGAGATATTGGGTAGATGGCTGAAATATCAATGTAGTCTCTGAAAAGAGATCAGGAATAAATTCACCTTTTATTCTAAAAGGCAGAAAATTTTTCATAGAAGATTTAAATGTTATGATATAACGCATTTTCTGTGCAATTTTCCCTCTAAATTTATAATGGAGCCATTTTCTATGCTATTAAAAGCAGCTACAGAATATAGCCTTAAGAAGTCTTTAATATTTAGCCAGATGAATGCATAAAATGCTCTTTGCTTTTCTTTAAAAATTAAGAGAATATATCTATATCTTAGACTATTATAACCAATAATTTCAAAAATGAAGTTTTAAAAAGCATTGCTTATAGCTGGGTTAATTTTTGTAGTTTACTTCTATATTATATATTTCTTCCTCTAAATTAAAGCCAATAAAGAGACAAACAAAAGCCTAATAATATTTGGGATAAAATGTATTGCATTTACAAACTTTTCTACCCTGCTTAATTTTGCCTGACTGTGTCAAAAATTCAAAACTACACTGTCTTAGTTACTCTTCTGTTACTGCTGGAACAAATACCTGACACAAAAGCTTAGGGAAGGAAAGGATTACTTAGCTCACAGTTATTGGAGATTTCATAGCTTAAAGCAGCCTGAGTTGTATAGCAAGACCACGAGACACTGGCATGACATGCTGCAGGGTCTGGAAGGGAGGCTGGGATGCTGCCCTTTCCAGGATGACCTGCTACATACCTTCAAAAGAGGCCACCAGAGGAGGAGGGTAGGGAGGCACATACTGCCAGTTTAACAGTTCCGCCTCTCTGGCTCCGCCCTCAAGCCCCGCCCTGGTCCTTTGGCCACACCCCTCAAACCACATGCTGATTGACAGCTCCATCATTTACATGAGGCTTTGGGCCCAACTAGATACAAACCATAGCGCTCGCATTCTGATTTCTAGGTAGCAAAATAATCTAAATTCCTTGAAAAAACAGAGTATTCACAATTATGGCTCATGTCCTATGTAGTCTAGATGACTTCTGATATGCTTGGCAGATATCTAGATGAAAAATAAATAAATCTGCTTCAAAGTACCTGTATGTAATTTTATTTTCTGAATCTGATTGTTCATTCATCTAATTAAATTTCATACATTCTGAACTTATATGCTTTTTATCCTTATTGTATATTTTCTTATAATATGACACTTTAAGCAATACATTTTTAAGGGAGACTAAAGTGCCTCCTTAGGCAGAGTGCAGTGGCGACCGTGGTTTAAGCCCTGGTGTGCACTGCCTGTCCCGCCTGTGGGGTGTGTTGAGAGGGTGACAGAGACTGGGTGTGATGGCGTGCACCTGTAATCTCAGCATGCTGGGAGGCTGAAAAGGGGTGGATCACTCTGAGTCTGATCTGTGCATAAGACACGTAGACCCTTTCCTAAATAGAGAAACCAAAACAACAGAAAAAAGAAATATACCTTTAAGGACTGGTGAGGTAGCTCATCAGTCAAAGTGTCTGCCTAGGCAAGCACAGGGAGTGGTTTGATTCCACTGTACACGCCAGCCCAGCCCATCCTGAGCACTGTGAGCTGGTGGTGGGTCTCGGCATGGAGGCACATGGCTGTAATTCCAGCACTGGGGAGGCTGAAAGCAGGAGGATCACTACCAGTCCAAGCTGCAGAGTGAGACCCTGTACCAAACATATAAATAAATAAGTAAATAAATGAATAAATAAACTTTTAAACTAATTTAAATATAGTTACAGAGACTTACTACAGGATTTTTTCAATTCAATTTCTAGTATATGGAAATCTCTTTTTTAAAATAAATAGTATGATTAAATGATTTTTAGTGAAAAGTTTAAAATTTCAAAATATAAACAAATGTGAAAGATAGTGTATAGCTCACCTGTAGAGCATAAACTGAGAATAAAAACGGTGACTTATTCAGCATCTCTAATGACTGTAAAGCTTTACTTGTTAGTCATTTTATTTATCACTTTATTTATTAGTGCTTACTTATAAATCTTACTTTGGTAGAAAGAATGACAGTTTCTTAAAGATGATCACATCTTTATCTTCAAAGCCTGCAAATGTTAGTCTACACTGCAAAAGAACTGTCAAGATGTGACTTAGTTAAAAATATTGAAATGTAGAGATTGTTTTAGATCACACGGGTAGGCTCTGCAAAATCACAAGGGTCATCACGACTGGGAGGCCTCAGCAGCCCAGTGAGAGTTAGGCAAGAAGCTGCGAGAAGGGCAGCCGAAGGATGGGCACTGCCTCACTGGCCAGGGCTGCCAGGACCTAGTCAGCAGTGACTGCAGGCAGCTTTGGGGAGCTGCACAGGGAGATGGGTTGTTTCCTCAAGGCCTGCATGAGGGACCTCACCTGCCAAACGTGGCTCTTGGCCCAGTCAGACTGATTTTAACTTTTGAGTACAGCACTTAAAAAATATAAATCTTTGCTGCTTAGGTCACTAAATCTGTAATATTTTGTCATAGTATAATAGTAAATAAATAAGATATCAACACATGGTATCAGTATACCATAAATTAATTGGCAGGGTATATATATTCCAATATATATATTGAGATATATATTCCATATATATATATATATATATATATATGTATATATATATATATATGGAATATATATATATATATTCCAAAAGTGAAAAAAATAGATCACAAACCATATGTGTATTGCATAGAGTTATATGAAATAAATACCAAGCTTATTGAGAATAAGCTCAGCAAGGCTCATTGAATTTATATTTTAAAATTGCCTAATAAACATGAAGGAAAGCATTCGGAGGCAAATGATATAGCTTAACTAAAGGTTAGGCTCAATGCAATGTACAGAATGTACGGAGGGAAAGATACTACTAGAGATAGAAAACATATAAGACCGAGTGTGTGTGTGTGTGTGTGTGTGTGTATGTGTGTGTGTGTGTGTGTGTATGTGTGCATGTACTCGGGTTAGGTTAGGTTTGGTTGAATATAAAATAAGAGTAGGTTAGAAAAAGGTTTCTAAGTTCTTTGCATAACATATGTCAGGGAAACTGTACATTTTTGGGGGTGACAGTTACATTTTTAAAATTTTATATCTACCTCTATCAAAGACGTGTAGAGTTTTTAAAAATGGAAAGCCAAAGTCTTCCCAACATAGAATTTTATTTCTGGGACTCAATCATTTCTTCTTTTATCTACTTCTTTTTTCTATTTAATAGAGCAATTCTAAGTATTATACTTCTGCGGCCAATTTACAATTTTCAAGGTAAATTTTCATAAAAAGTAACATAAAGAGTAAGTTCTTTTAAATATGTTTGCATGTGTACCCCCACTGTAATTAACTTGTATAATAATATATATATATTTTTTTCTTTTAGACAGGGTCTCGCTATGCAGTTCAGGCTGGCCTTGAGCTAACTTTTGTAGCCCAGGTTGGTCTCAAACTCACACCAATCCTCCTGCCTCAGACTCTTGAGTGCTGGGATTATACATGTGTGCCACCACGCCCAGCCACAGTGCATATTTATCACATAAAGTATGATCAATTGATGCCTATATATGATATACAATGGCTACATCTGAGATGTTAACTTTTTATCTTCTTAAACATTCTCTTCTATACCTACAGCAGTGTACAATATCACCTGTCATGACACAAATTTTACCACATAAAGTAGGAACAATCTTAGAAGATAGTAGAATAGAAAAGAAAAAAAAAAAGATGTGCATCACGGAACACCCTCAGGAGGCACACATCATGCCAAGAGCCTGGACTTCTCACCTCTGTTACACAAGCACAAAACATTCCTAGTTTATTTAAACTTTACTACATATTTTTTACACACACACACACATTCTTAAATTTAAATTTCAGTTCATATTTGGGAGCCACAGGAAGCCAGGAAATAGATCAAGTGTGCGCAGGTAGGACTAGGCCTCAGTGTCTAAAGCAAACAAGCTACCCCAGTGTTGAGAAAAACATCCTGTCTGGTTCAGGCCAGCTATTAGTCATTGAGCAAACTTGTGTCATGTGATACAAACTTTGCTGAAATATAAATAAAGGATAATTTTTGTGTGTATGGAGTTAGTCTTGTCCATCAGGAAGACTAGCAACCACTTAGCCCAGCTCTTTGTCTTGTCTCTCTTTCTCATTCCTACTGCTGCGTTTCCCGGGGGTAGAACCAGTGGCAGTAAAACCAATGGATCCCTACCTTTGACACCGTACAGGGACCCCTGTATGAGGTAATTGTGTGTGGAGGAACCACTTCCAAAAAGCGCGTGCACAATGGGGGGATGTGGAGTGGTTAGAGCCAGCAGTAGCCCGCACAGGTATGCCTGGGTGCTGGCTCACTAGGTGTAAAACTTGGGAAAATGGGCTCACTAGGGCCAGAAGTGAGCTTACTAAGTGCAGAGAAGTAAGGAAGCATGGAGAGAGAAAGAGGATTTAGAGAAGCCTAACGGAGATTCGATTGCTTTAACAAGGACACAAACAGTTTCAAGAACTGTCAATGTTGACAGATGTATATAGATGCATATAAAAATGTTTGTTGGTTTTTGGGGTTTTATATTTGTGCTACTTTCTATGACAATCATAAAGGACTTAGTGTGGAGTACTGTTTTAAAATAAAGTCCTAAATGAGATAAGGTGAGTAGAGTATATGTACAGTAGGTAGAGCTTAAACCCACTAGCTTTGCTCAATTAGAACACACACACACACACACACACACACACAAATTAATTTAAACCTCGAGCCATTGATTCCAAGCAATGTCAGGGGTAGGGACACAAACTGGGCTTTGGGAGGCTTCTGTGCTCTGGTCTTTAGCAAAACCAGCTGGGATTCCCCAGCTGCCTGCCCATCCGTTTGCCTCATCCAGCTACAGATGTTGGTGTGTACCACCAACTACAGTCCTGTGTGCCTGGTGCTATGTAGGGGGGTCATGAATATGGTAGCCTGTGGCCTTGGTGGTGGTTATTCGAGTTGCTGGCATCGCAAATTTGTTAGGCCCAAGAAAATGTCTGTGATTAATATCTGGGAAAAACTAAAACACCCAATGGGTTTTATAGAGCCACAAACCACAGTCCTGAACAAGACAGCTCAAAATTTTCACTAAGTCACAGATTTAATTAAAACTAGCTGTTGCTACTTATGGCCCTACTGCCTCCTTCACTTTGAGTTTAGTAGAAATGCTACAACAGACTATTGCCTCAAATGAGTTAAAAGAAATAGCCAAAAGAGGTTTAAATACAAGAGACTATTATAAAAATAAAATTTCTTTACAAGTAACAGGAAACAGGCAAAAAATATTTTATAACTTAGCCATTACAAAAGACTTGCTAATTAAAAGGAATACCTTCACTAGCACAATCAACAAATCTTTACATTGCAATTATGTAACAGACTAAGAGGTCTGTGTTTAGTTTCTGGAGGGAACTCCCTCCTCAGAGTGAAACATCCCTTAACTTGACTTCTATTAAGCAAGGCCCTGAAGAACCTTTCAAAAATTTTGCTGCATGTTTATTAGAAGCTATTGAGAGGATTACCAGCGAACACAGAAGCTGGCAAATCAATAGTTCAACAGTTGGCCTTTGAAAATGCAAATAAATGGTGTAAGGAGGCTTTAAGAGCCCATAGGAAGGGAGCTACACTGCCTGAGATGATTCGGACTTGGACAGATATTGGTCCCTCATATGTACAGGGTGCTGCTTTGGCAGCAGTTATTTCTCAGGCTATTCATCCACAATCAAAACACATAGGACAAAGTACGGTTGTTTGTTTCCATTGTGTGGATGAGGGACATATAGTCTGGAATTGCTCTACTGCACCAAAGACAACACAGCCTGTCTCCTCAATCAAACCTTCCAGTCCATGTGCTAGATGTAGACGAGGGCAGCACCAGGCGAGTGAGTACAAATCTGAAACTGATGTGGAAGGCTGACCCATTTAGGGAAACTTCTAATGGGGCCCACCTCGGCCCCATCAAACAATGGGGGTGCTTTTCCCTCCCCCATCACAAGCAACTTTGGAGCGACAACCAATAGTGGAAGATTGGACCTCAGTTCCTCCTCCAGACTCCTTATGACTCCAGATATGGGGCCCCAAATTATTCCTACTGGAGTCTATGGACTTATGCCTCAGGGTTCAGTGGGAATCTTCTAGGTCTCAGTTGTCTCAATTTGAAAGGCTTTGAAGTTTTGCTTGTTGTAGTTGAAGCTGTTTATACTGGAAAAATCAGTTATTATTCAGTCTATCCAAACTACTGCTCAAATCACTCCAGGTGTCCTATTGTCCAATTGTTCATTTTTCCATTGGAAAATTTTAAGGTTGATAAATAAGGAAAAGCAATTCAAGGGTTTTAGATCTCCTAATACTTACTGGGTCCAACAGAGTTTTTAAAAAATCACCCAGAGATGGAGTTGACTATTGAAAGAAAGCATTTAAAGGGTATTAGACACCGGCGCAGATGTTGTCAGTTATAGCTCAGCATAGTTGGTCTGGGGTATGGCCTCTGGATAAGGCCACACTATAGCTTTGCAAGGGGTAGGCAAGGTTTCTTACCTTTGCAGAAGTGTTGAGTTGCTAAGTTGGAGGGATGCAGAAGGCCATTCTGGATATTTTTCTCCCTATGTCCTCCCTGATATTCCAGTCAATCTATGGTGTCCTTACATTTTGCACAATTTGGGAGCATTTTTGGCCAGTCCTAACTCCCTGATGACTCATCAGATGTTATAGTAAGGTTTCCTTCCCAATCAAGGGCTGGGTAAAAATTCCCAAGGGAGAAAAGAACGTCTGCTAGCTGTTCCCAACAGAGACCATTTTGGCGTAAGCTGCTCAACATCACATTTTCATAAGGGGCCTTGATCTCTTCTCTGACCCAACAGATGGTATCCAAAATATCTTGGATATCTGATGACTGACTCTTTTTGGGTTGATCAGTGGCTCCTAACTCAGGAGAAGATCATAACAGCTCATATTCTGGTTGATGAACAGCTGGTGGCAGGGCACCTAAAACATTCCATTATTCCTTGGAATACTCTAATTTTTGGAATAAAAAAAAAAAGATCGAAAAAAGTAGAGAAGAGAATGCTACAGGACTTGGGAGCAGTCAATCATACTATGGAACCAATGGGAGCACTGCAATAGGGACTGCCCAGTCCTATAGCTATTCCTTTACATTTTTCCCCTTATGGTAATTGATTCAAAAGACTGTTTCTTTTCTAGCTCTCTCCACCCAGAAGATAAAAAAAAAAAAAATATTTGCTTTTAGTTTACTCTCTGTTAATAATTACATTGTTTTCAGTGATGCCTACCACAAGGCATGACAAATAGTCCAACCCTTTAGCAAGATTTGTAGCTACAGCCATTCAGTCACTGCAACAGGTCTATCCTTGGGCATACATTACCCAAGGATACAGATGCCGTTCTCTCGACATATAAATCACTATCCATGTTACACTGAATGTCTATTCAGTCATCTGATGCTCTCCACAATGCAGATCTAGTGATAGCCCCTAAAAAGGTGCAGACTATGGCACCCTTTACATATTTGGGACACCTTATTCAACAGAGGTGAATTTTGACCCAAACTATTCATATCCAGGTTAAACATGTTGCAACCCTAAACAGTTTCACCTAGCTCATAAGCTAACTACTCATGAGTTAAGTCCTGCTTAATAATCTCAAGGAAGACTCAGCCCTTAATGCTAAAAAGAATGCCTACACTAGAGGTTAAGACTGCCTTCAATGAAGTTAAACAAGCTCTTTCTAATGCCCAGCTCTCTAGAAGATGACTCATCTTTGCCAACATTTTAATTATTTGTCCAACTCAGTATATGCCCACTAGAGTTCTTTGGCAGTCTCAGGGTCCCCTACAGGGGCTACACATGCCACGTACTCCACATGAAGCTATAACTCCCTCAGGCGCTATTCAACAAGCTTTTGTGTCTCATGCTACTTTTCATCAAAATGCTTCTCCTTTTCACAGACAATCTCATTTGACCTAAGGACAGGCTCAAAAAACTGTTGAACAATGCTTTTTGTGTGAAAAAAAAAAAAACACTTTGGCAGATGGATTTTACACATATTCCTGAATGTGGTTCTTTGCATTGGGTCCATGTTTCGGTGGACACTCCTCAGGATTCATATTTACTACTGCCTGCACTGGCAAAGCAGCTAAACATGTCATTGCTCACTGTTTGGATTCCTTTAGTGTCCTTGGCTGCCCAAGGACACCTAAGACTAACAATGGCCCAGCATATACAAGCACTGCCTTTCAAAAGTTTTGTAAGACTTTTCTTATTTCCCTTATCACAGGGATTCCATATATCCCTCAAGCTTAAGGAACTGTTGAGCGTGCACACCGTTAAATTAAAATTCAACTGCAAAAACAAACAGGGGGATCATTCCCTATAAAATTCACACCTCATAATAGACTTCAGTTGGCAGTATACATGCTCAACTTTTTAAGTTCTACAAAAGATGGAAGTACAGCAGCAAAAAGACAATTCCATAAAATAATAGCAAAAAGGATGAGTCCTTTGGAAAGATCTCCACAGTGGACAATGGAAGGGACCCAGTCCACTACTAACCTGGGGGAAGGGATATGCTTGTGATTTCCAGAAAATGCTGAATGACTTACTTAGGTACCAGAACATGCTGTTAGGCTCTATCATGAAGCCAGATGCAAAAAATAAGTAAACAACTAGGAGGCCAGATCTAACCAGGGGCCTACTGAAGAAACTAACAAAATGGAAGTCTAAAGGTTGATATGGATATTAAGATATATAATAATGACAACTGAATTAAATTTTACTAAATGTATGTCATAGGTATTATTTGGAGATGAAAAATTTTACTTTTTCAAAAATTTTCTGATAAAATCTCTATTTATTGATAATAAAATCTTACTAGCCTAGTTACCACTAAAAAAATTTGCAATAGAGTTAACAAAAGTTAATCTGATCATATATATATAGTGTTTGTAAAGATGGCCATTTGTGTATACTGTGTATTTGTGTGTGTATCATTATGTGAACAGTTGTTCCCCTTTTGTTGTTGCTGTTTACTTGTTTTCCTTTTTAATCAATATAGCATGGGATACACAGGCTTAAGAACATGTTCTTTTGAGGCTGGGGAGATAGCTCCATGGCACAAGTGCCTGCCTGGCAAGTGCAAGGTCCTGAGTTTGAATCCTGGTCCCACAAAAAAAAAAAAAAAAAAAAAAGAACATGCTCTTTTTAAAGTTAGCACCTTGGGGCCTGACAGGATGGCTCAGTGGTCTAAAGTGCCTGCTTAGGAAAGCTTAGGTGGCTGCAGGGACCGCGGTTCAACCCCTGGCACCACATGCTGCGCCAGCTCTGCCCTCAGGGCAGGCTGAGTGGGCCATAAAAAGAAATAAACAAACAAAAGTTCTGAAACAAGAAAAAAAAAAATTCTTTAAAAATAAAAAAGTAAAGTTAACACCTGGTTAAATCATATCAAAATTGGTTTATATATACTTTATCAAAAGGTTCAAATTCATTGAGCTTTGCTGAGAAAAAAAAAGTTTAAAAATGATTGAGAGTCCTATTGATTAAGAGGTGTGGCCAAACTTGTTTACTAATGAGGAGCTCAAATCAAACTCAATAGTCTCTGAGGAGACAATAAATCAGATATTAATTTAAAGACAAAAGTCTTTCAAAAAACGTGATTGGATTTTCTCTTAAAAAATGGTTTTGGTATTCAACTGAATTAAGAAACAAAGATTTGCACATGTATATGGTAATTCATTATTGTTAATTTCACGATGTCCCAAATGTATACATGATTCGAAGTACACAGATCTTCTACAATGTTAAACAAAGATTGCTTATTGTGATAAGACTTTCAAATTTAAAAAAAAAAAAAAAAACAATGGGAGAAAGGAAGAAAAAGCCTTGTGACATGTGTCTCAAGGATAATCAGGTGAAAAATTCATATGTATGAGACAAAAAAGATTGGCTAAAATTGTTATTCTATGTTAAAACAGAAATATAAGCATGTCACCAGATGTACTAAGAATGGTCTGCCTCAATGTTGTATATGATTTGATTTAAAATATTTTGTGTAAAGCCGGGCGTGGTGGCGCACACCTGTAATCCCAGCACTTGGGAGGCTGAGGCAGGAGGATTGATGCGAGTTCGAGACCAGCCTGGGTTACAAAAGTGAGCTCAGGACCAGCCTCAACTGCATAGGGAGACCCTGTCTCAAAAAGACAATAAATAAATAAATAAATAAATAAATAAATAAATATAAAAATAAAATAAAATAAAATAAAATATTTTGTGTAAAAGTTTGTAATTGTGTTTGTTAACATTCTATAGGGATTTAAATGTTAGAATATCCATGCTTGTTAGAAAATAACAGCTCTTTGTGCCTTAGGTGTTTAATATTCAGAAAATGATAATGTTAAGTTACTGCCTCTGTTACAGAATAATGTCATTAAGCTTTTCTTCTGGATGTTTTACAACTAAGGTTTACTGACCAGAAATTAGATAGACTAAAAGGATAGCCAATATTTTGGCCCTAACCCCTCAAGGTCAATAAACACTAAGGATATAAGAGAACCTCTACTGTGACAAGAAGATCATGGGGCCACAGAGTAAAGTGATGGATGATGTATAGTGTGCCTAAGGAGAGTCACCTAGAGAGAAGTAATCTCTCAGGCTCTCATAGAGAGAAAATTGGTTAAGCAATGGCCATGACTCATCCAGATGGTTGACAATGACAGAAGATTTACAAAGTACTATACATGGCTCTAAGATAAATCCTGAGATTGGGCTGACCTTGTCAGATAACAAAAATTATACTTGTATTTATACAAGTCTTGCTTTAACTTGGTCTTAACCATCCAGCAGAAGAGTATAGCCATATGGTATAAAAGTAATGCTATACTCATATGCTAAGCTGTAAAAGGCTCAAGTGAATTACAATTTACAATTGCCAGCTATGTTAAAAACATAGTACTATCATGGACTGTTGGACTATATAGGGTTGATTACATTGAATTCAAGTACCTACAGTCATCGGACTGACATCAAATATAAAAAGGTCCTTTAAATATTTCTCCGAATACAGGTTCTCCAACTGCAATGAAAATCCATCTTTGACAAAACGCTACAAAAATGGGGGATATGTAGGGAGCCACAGGAAGCCAGGAAATTGATCAAGTGTGTGTAGATAGGACTAGGCTTCAGTGCCTAAAGCAAACAAGCTACTTCAGTGCAGAGAAAAACATCCTGTCTGGTTTGGGCCAGCTATTAGTTGCTAAGCGACCTTGTGTCATGTGATACAAACTGAAGAATTATAAATAAAGGATCATTTTTTGGTGTGTGGAGTTAGTCTTGTCCATCAGGCAGACTGGCAACCACCTAGCCCGCTTTTGGTCTTGTCCATCTTTCTCATCCTACTGCCATATCTCGCTGGGGTAAAACCACTTGCAGTAAGGCCAAGGGATCCCTACACATATTCCTTTAGCTGAAGAAGCATACTGAGTATTATAGGCAATTTCACTAGCCACAGTGATTTTATTCCCTTCTTTACTTCTTTCCTTCTTTCTTTCCATCCATCTTCCTGTCTTTCTTTCCTGTTCAGAGTTAAACTCAGTTCCCCTTACATGCTACGCCCTGTTCTACCACTGACTCACATGACCCACTCCACTACTTCAGTGATATTTTGGAGTTTTCTGTGCAGGTCTTCATATAGTCTCCTGTTGCTGCTTTTCCTCTTGGAACCTGTACTGTAGGAATATAAGGATAATATATTTGCGCACACACACCCCAAGTGTGAAGGAATAACATGGCTTGAATTGCATTGAACTATATGTACAGGGGCCAGATGTTATACCCCAGGGAATTGCTGAGGGTTATTTAGTGAAAAGAGGCTTTCTTTACCAAGGTCTGCTAAGGCTCCAGGGATAATCAGGCTGCACAGGTTCTTCATCATTCTGGCACTATGTTCATGGGGCCACGCTTTTCTAAAACTGTTGTATTTTTAATAAATGTGTATCCATCACTCAGTTTTTGTGACCTTGGATGCACACATATTTATTGTTCATTTCTAGTGGATGCAAAGTTTAAAAGAGCCACCTGTTTCAGGGAAGAGAGAACGTTAACTCCGTTTTGGGCTGAAGCCAAGCTTCACAAATGGCAAACTTGCTGGCAGCAATTTTAACAGCAGAAAGCACATCCTAGCTCATGAGAGAACTGTCGCATCTATCTTTAGTGTGAGCACTCAGCGACTGTGCCGTCTATAGATATAGTAGCGAGGGAAAAAGGAGGCCAATCTCAGAAAAACCAAGGTGCAGAATAGTATGGGCAATTGAGAGTTATATCAAAGGAGTATTTGCAATACAGTTTCAGAGGTTGAGGTAATTTACAAAAATCTAAATTACAGCAACCACAGGAAAGACTTCAGTAGTCATAAAGTATGCTTACTTAAGTCGTGAAAGCCACATATAATTGGCTGCCTCTAAAGAGACAAGAATAAGATAAGACATTAAAGCAAGTCCACAAAGCATGAAGCAAAAATATACTTCACATTCAACAGACTTAAAACACTGCCATGGACCAAGTGATTAGAATAATGAAAATGGAGCAATTGAGATGTAAAGGCAAAGGGGATGCTCTTAGCAAAAGCAGTGAAGCAAGCGCTTTAACAGTCACAGATGCATAGCAGTCTCTGTCCTAGGAGAAAAGAGCGAGGTGCCAAGTCTTCACCCAGGGCGACCTGGCAACCGCTCTTCTAGGTACAGCAGTGTAGAAATTAATCCCTTCAGCAAGCATTTGTAGCTAATAATTTAATTAGCAAAGGCAGTGTAGCATGAATTGCTCTGTGTAATAGCAAAATATTAATGAGGATTTTGAAATTCTAACCTCCAATCCACCACATATTGGAGACTGTTCCCCAAATCTTAGCTACCAAAGACTTAGTAGGGAAAAAAAATAATATAGAAAACTTTCTCTTTAGAGTCTGGTTTTGTGGTGTTTCAGGTAGAATTTACAAGTTAAATCTTTTCTTATCTGATTGTGTTGCACAGATATATTGTTTGAATTAGATTCGTGAACACTGGATGTGGTATTTTAATCAAATTGGATGAATTCTAGGGACCCCTTCAGAGCTTTCTTATACCTATGGGTTCGCCAAAATAACCATCTTCAGGGAACATTATATAGGACAACTTTCCACAGCTAGTAATGGTCCTCCTTTAGCTTGCTTGAAGGGTAACTTTTTCTTGAGAACAAGAGATGTGTAATTTTGACTTTGAGGCTCTGTTCCATACCTCCAGCATTTCTGTTCAAGTCTTTCACTTCTCTTTTAATCACACACAGTTGTGTTCTAGATGCTCCTGAAAGTAAAGATCCAGCAAAGGCAGATCACCTATCACATTACTTACTTTCTAACAACTTTTGTCCTCTGGCAAAATGCTTAAATATGGTGTTCAATCTTGACTTTCAAGATAATACTGTGAGAAAGCATCAGGGTTGTGTCATGTTTTAACAAAGATTCAAGGCAAAAAATGAAAACATCCCAAATGCTTGTTTTGCTCCCCTTCATTCCTTTCTAAGAAATGAATGAAATCCAGTGATATTTTAGTTTTTTCAAATTAAAACATTCATTCACTCACTTCATTTCAGGTTATTACTGTAGACTGATGTTTTTGCAATTTCTAAGAGGATCTGAAGTTAGAAATTGGTTCGGTAAGACATTTGTGAGCTGATTCTAAACAAGGTCAAGGATGTTAAATGCCTGGAGGAAAATGTGAGTCAAAGAAAAATGGGAGCAACCATTAGAATAACAAAGATCATTATTTTAAGACCAGAAAAGCATTGTATCTCCTAGGAAAATTTATTAAATTTTCTATGGACATAAAATATGTACATGGTTGAGTATGTTTCCTTATTCCTATTTTTTTTTTTTTTTTTTTTTTTTTTTTTTTTTTTTTTTTTTTTTTTTTTTTTTTTTTTTTTTTTTTTTTTTTTTTTGTCTTTTTGAGACAGAGTCTCCCTATGCAGTTCGGGCTGGCCTTGAGCTCACTTTTGTAGCCCAGGCTGGTCTCGAACTTGCATCGATCCTCCTGCCTCAGCCTACCCAGTGCTGGGATTACAGGCATGCGCCATCACGCCCAGCTTGTTTCCTTATTCCTAACTCCATGATTAAATAGGATATAAAATCATATGAACTAAGTCACCTGGCTTATTTTATGTTTGTTGCCAAAGTATGAATATAAAAAAAAGAATGACTCTTCTCTCATTGCTGGAACAAATACCCGACATTCAAAATGAAGGAAGGAAAGGTTTATTTAGCTCACAGATCCTGGAGGTTTTAGTGCATACTCAGCCACTGCAAGGCAGAACCGCACATGGCAGACATCAACCTTTCACGGTGGCGGCAAAGATCAAGAAAGCAAAGGGTGCAGTAGCAGCAACAATGGGAACATTCAGGTTATCCACCCCAGGCTGGTTGTAGTACTCATACCCATAATCCCAGAGGCCCTCGCATCCCTAATCCCAGTGGGTGTTGAGTTAACCACAAACTGTAGAAATCAGCCCAATTACTGCATGAGGCTTTGGGGTGACAACTAGACACAATAGCTTGCTAACAGCATACAAATATAAATAAAAGAAAAACATAGAAGAAAACTAATCATTGATTTTCAAGTAGTCATTTGTTTTTTTTTTAAGATTTTTTAAATTTATTTATTTATTTATTTATTTATTTATTGTTTCAGAACCTTTGTTTGTTTATTCACTCATTTTCTTGGCCGGCTCAGCCCACCCTGAGGGCAGGGCTGGCGCAGCATGTGGTGCTGGGGATTGAACCGCGGTCCCTGAAACCGCCCAAGCTTTCACAAGCAGGCGCTTTAGGCCACTGAGCCATCCCGCCAGGCCCCTCAAGTAGTCATTTGGATTAAAAATAAAACTCATCAGCCGACTTTTCTTTTTTTTTTTGTCTTTTTGAGACAGGGTCTTGTTATGCATTTCAGGCCGGCCTTGAGCTCACTTTTGTAGCCCAGGCTGGTCTCAAACTTGCACCAATCCTCCTGCCTCAGCCTCCTGAGTGCTGGGATTACAGGGTGTGCCACCGTGCCCGGCATCAACCAACTTTTTGAAAGTGTAAGGTCAAATTGAAATGCTTCTTAAAGTTGCAGCAGACTATTTTACTCTATTAGTAAGGTTTATTGTGAACAATTCCTGTACCCAGAGCATCTGCCTCACTTAAGGTAGTATTTGAAATATGAATTATTGGTATCTTCTTCAGATCTCAGGAGCAGAAATTTCATAAGGCCCAGTAGTGTGAAGCTTTCAGATAATTCCAATGTATTTTAAAGTTGGAGAATCTATTAACATTTCATGGGAGGTATGTAGCATACCACTCTAACAAACATCTTCTTTCATTTTATTTCTCCCAGTAACTATTATACATATAATAATATTGTTATGTTTAAAATACGACTTAAATTGTATCATTTTTATATTAGCAATTTTTTTCAGTTCATAGTTTCCACATATCAACCAGAAAATATATAACAAAATGAAAGAAAACTTGACACTCAGAGTTAACCCAGAAACAGCATTTTGTTAAATAATTTTCTAGATGCATCTCTAGATGCGTGTATGCATGTATAATCTTGATTTATAGTTCTCTATGGAAAAGTATTTTATTTTTCGCCAAAATATAATTGCATTCTTAGTCATTGAACTTTTTCCATGTTATGAATAAAGTAAGGGTCAAGATCTCAATGGCATATAAGATGAATATTGTGTGTGTATGTGTGTGTGTGTGTGTGTGTGTGCATGAGTGTGTGTGTGCGTGTGTGCGCGTGTGTACACAAGCTTCACAACAGGGATGCTAGTTCTCTGTGGCTATGCTTTCTATGAAACTATTTATATTGGGAGTTAGGCTGAAATATCAGCCCTCGTCTGGACTTTATTATTTTCATGGCCACACATAGATTTAAACAGCCAGCATGAAGCTTTGCCCAGATGTAGTTCGCATCAATTCCAATCCCACCTCACCAACTGGAGCAAGGCTCAGCATGTGCACAACGCTGCAGCCAGACAGTATCGTATCCTCTCCGACAGAATAGGAAGTCCCAGGACTAGGATGAGACCTCCTCCAAGGAGAAAGCCGTGCTTAGGAATGCTGCTAAAATCTGTAACACGTATTTTCCCTTTCCCCCTTTTTTTTATTTTTGTTTCTGGCAGACACTATAATTGCTTTCTGTAGCACGGCGAATGTATGTGTTAGTTCAGTTTCTCTTCTGCCCTGTTTTCCTTCCTTTGGAGTTTGCATTCCAGATCTTTCCAAGGACTGAATCACTTTCTCTACTTGACCATCCAATCATTGGTGTCCTCTATCAGACTTTCCCCATCACAAGGCCAAGTCAGTGCCCCAGTTAGTTACATGCTTTATGGACTTGCCTTTCACATGCTTCTTTATAGTATTTCACAGTGATTATAAAATGGGTTATAATAAATAGCCTTGTTGATTTAATGCTTTGCTTCAAAAAGTAAATTTCAAGTTTTATAGTGTTAGGGACAAGGCAGATGTCTTGTCATTGCACTAGTGAATGAGTTGTGAGTACCGCAGTGGCCTGGAAATATTCGTGTTTTCTTCTTTATCTTTTTTTCATATGGAAAACTTGAGAGATACACAATATTCTGTTTTTCCACTAATGTTATTATTTTCAATACAACATTTGGAGCAGTGTTTATTAATTTATGCATTTCATATATGAGGAGGTATGTTTTATTTTTATGTAAAATATGAGAAGTATGTTCTCATATTTTCTTCTCCAATCATCTTTCAGGATACTTATTAGTTTGTTTTGAGATATTTTTCCCCATGTCTTTTATTTATTATTATTTCATGATATTTTCAAGAGCTGAAATTCTATATTCTTTTGCTGTATATGACTATTAAGTTTTTGGACTTTGCTGATACTTAATGCTTAATGCTTGTGATGTACAATACATGTACACATTTCCATTTTCCTTATTTTGCTAAATCCATGAGTTTGTACTAGGTTATATTAATAAAAATAGTAATGTATAAAGGTTTTCCATAGACAGAACTCCTAAATTTTCACATCTAATAGAATGTATTTCTGCGAATTTTCCAACTGAACTGAACATTGTGGGTATAGAACAAAATTTAAGCACGTCTGTTTTCACTTAAATTATTCACACATATAACCTTTAAAACTTGTTTTTCTTAAAACATTTTGTGTCTTGTAAAACTAATGCAGAGGTTTTATTTAAAATAGCAACCACTGTTTCTCATACCTGCCTGCTTGCTATAGAGTGAATTCCCAAGTTTTATATTTAACCCAAAGTGGCCCTTTCCTGCCTTTTGAGTTATTAATTATTCATAACTGCTACTAAGATGAACCTCAAAATATTCAACATGGTCTCTACGTGATTTAATCTCATTCCGAATTTTCTGCTCAAATTTTCCCAGAGCAAATATAAGCATCTCTGTCCTTTTTTGGTTAAACAAGAGGAAATCTATTACTTTTAGCCAAGAGATTTCTGTAACATGTTTACTATTAATATGAAGCCCAATTTAAGTCTAAGGTGTCCAATAAACTTGATTAACCAATAATGCATGTCTCTCACTTTCATCTTTCAACATTAATCTGGGGATAACTCTCTGTCAGCGCTCAAGAAATAAAGACATTAAAGGGTTATTCTGCTGGTCAAGTGATACATAAATCAAATCCTATCCTCAATATCTCTAACCAATCTTTTTCTATGTGTCGATTTTATAATTTTTATAAAACTAGAGATTGATTTTTAAATGGCTCTTGCCTCTTTCTATGTACTATAGCGTCTTTAACATCGCTAGGTTCACTTCAACAACTACAAGACAGTAAGAAGTTGGAAAGTTGCTGGCCTCTAAAGATAGGTTTCATCCTGAGACTGAGCATGGTGGTGTGCACATGTAATTTCAGCGCTTGGGAGGCTCAAAACAACTTTTCAAGTTCAATCTGTGTGCTGAGACCCTGTAAACCCTGTAGGAAATTCATTAAAAAATAAAAAGATAAAAATAGGTTTCAAAGAGCCCAGGAGTCTTGGTACTGAGAATCCTTGTTTCAGTCATGCTGCCTGCCACCCTTCACAGTGGAAGCCAAAAGCCTAGCAGGTTTTTGAGATGTTATGTCTCACACAAAAATAGAAATGGTGGAAAAGTAGCACCACATTCCTGCTAGGTAACTTGTTCTGAAATAATATCCCTCTGTGCCTTTCTATATCTAATATTTCTTTACTTAATTTGAAGGCATTGCAAAGCACGTAACTTTGTGTTTGTTACAGATAGATAAGCAGTTAATTTTTTCCATTTACCATAATTAACAGTTAGCAAGCACATTTAGTATGCTAATATAACTTTAAATTTGAAAATGAAAGTTGTTTTTCTAGATACACAAATTCAGTACTAAGGAGAAGGCCCAGATAGTGGGCAGTCCATGAGTACCAGGTGTATGGGTGTACTAGTGTACACATGCACATGTGTGCTATCGAAGCAAATACTCTGGCAGTTAAATACCAGAAAACTTGTGATGAAATGGCAAACAGAAGGACACCTTTACCTAATGGAACCCAGACTGTGGTAGTCAGGTAGTACCAGGCTCCAGTTCCACTTATCTGTTGCTTCTGGCTGCTTTCCCCTGATTGGTATGTGAGTTATATTTTGCTGTGTTGTTTTGTTTCTTCACAGTGTATTTTCTTACAGTCATAAGATGACTGTAAGAAGAAAATAAGGCAATAAGCTTGCCTGTTGTCTTTCCAAGTGAGCAAGACAGAAATATGTCTTCCAAACCTTATAATAAAGAACTTTTCCAATCTGTTACGTCAAAATTGGGTGATGTGTCCACATTAGCAGCAATTATCAGAAAATAACAAGAACTGGTGAGTGTACACTGAGACTCCTTACTCCATCCTTCTAAGAGGACTTGGATGCCTGTGATAGATTTGAAATGAACACAGTACTTATCCTACAACTGGATGTTTTCTTCCTCAGATACGTTACTGTGAAGGCAATAAGTAGTATCTTCTGGGAGAAAATATGTCTCATCTGAGACACTTTTCCCTTTCCCCTTCTCTTTCCCTTTCCTTTTCCCTTTCCCTCTGTATTTCTTTCCTTTTCATTCAGCACCAGGCGCTCACTATAGTACACAATCTGATGAGCATTACTACATTAAGATTTTCCTGTAACATTCAGACCTATATTACTTGGTCACCATAGTACATTAGTGACGATACATGAGGACATATTTATGTTTCTAGTGTTTATCTTCAGTTAAATTCTAATTTTTATTTTATGACTCTTGCCATAGCTTCAAGCACCATTGCACTTTTCACCTTGTTATTTGCCCTTCTTTTATGGTCTGCAGGACCATGATGGGACAGAATGAGAAACTTCTAAATTTTAATAGATTTGTAAAGATATTGGATGTTTCTTTTTATCAATGGAAATAAGAATTGGGCACTTCAATATTTTTCCATATTTCACTTACTCTCAAAATTATTTATACCATGATAGGAGGATTCAAACAGAGGAAAGAAAACACTGACAAACAGCTTGATTAGTTGGCTTTCACCATCATGATGCCGTGGTCAGCACTGTCCTCAGTGTGATTATTACTGAATAATGCATAGTTCAGAGGAAGGCAGGTCAGATCATGTCTTGTTACCTTTCCATCATTGCTGAGACAAAATAACCAACACCCCAAATTAAGGGAGGAAAGGCTTATTTAGCTCACAGTTTAGGGAGGTTTCAGTTCCTAATCAGCTGGCTCCAAGGCAACCATGGCACAGGGGCAACAATTCAGGGGAACAGAAGACACAAAAGCAGCACAAGCTAAAAGCCTCTTTTCCTCCGTTATATCCTGTAGCGCTCATGCCTCTCCAGCCATCCTTCACACAGGATGAGGATGTCTACATACTGAGACCCTGGCCCCCTGCTGAGTTCCTCAGTTAAACTTCTAATTCTCTCAGTTTGACACAATGGACATCTCGGAGGAGTAAGGGCATGTGTTCTACACATTAAGGTGTGGACATGCTTTAGGGATCATCTATGAGACTATGTCAGTGTCATTTATAATTTCTCTTCATTTTCTTGGTCTTTGTCTATTGGTGGAAGATGCAGGGACAGATCAAATAGGAAATTAGAACATTTTTTTGAAAAATGAACTACATAAAAGAATAAACACATAGGAATAAATTTATATAATGCACTGTTGAAATACCTAGATATCTATTAAGTAACAAAAAATAACTGGTTTTAACTGACCTTGCGAGATACAAAAGTTATATGTTTTGTTATACAGGTCTTTCTTTAACTTGCCTTTAACCACCCAGCAGAAATGTTTAACCATGAAGACATACAACATAAAGCTAGATTAGTATTCTGAGCTCTAAAAGGTTTCAATCAGCAGCTTCCAACATTGCCAGTTTTTCTAGTAACCCACTGCGATCGTGGAACATTGGATTATGAACTAGTTCATTTTTCCTTGCAGAAAAGGAGCATGGAAGAAAACAGGAGAAGGGAAGGTTAGGGAAGGGAAGGTTAGGAAAGGGAGGGGAGGGGAGGGGAAGGGGAGGGGAGGGGAAGAGGAGGGGAGGGGCAGGGAAGGGAAGGGAAGGGAATGGAGGGGAGGGGAGTAGAGGGGAGAGGAGGGACAGGGAAGGGAAGGGGTAGGGAAGGGGCAGGGAAGGGAAGGGAAGGGAAGGGAAGGAAAGGGAAGATGTAAAAAAACAGGGTGAACTGGTACAGCATTTCTCAAACTGGCTAGTAGCCGCATAGGATTCAATCAATGCTCTTTCACTTGCATATTAACAAATACATTCATTTGTATCTTTTAGATATTTAACACTGAAGAATATTTGCAATGTTTGCAATGTTTGGAGCAGGCCAAAGAGAAGAGAATTGCGTCTGGCATTACGAATGCGGGATTACAGCATGTGCTCCAAGGGCCCGTCCAATTCACAGTTCACTTGCACTTGAAGTCTGAAGCCTGTAGCCAAGCAAAACAGTTTTTAACTGCTCCTCCATTCCGGTACACATAGTAGCAGATCATGGCCTCCTCAGTAGTTCTTTTTACCAGCAATATCTATGTTAGTTTGCTGACAACACAAGAAGTACAAAGAATATTATATTTATGGAAAGGAAACATTTATTTGCCTCATATCTTGGAGGCTTCAGGCCATAGGCAGTGGTCTTTATTGCTCTTAGTCCTGTGGTAGGTTGCACTGCATGATGGGAGTGCACAGTGGAGCAAATCCACTTTGTTCAAGGTCCGTCGTTGAAGAAAGAAAGGAAGAACAGAAATTTGGACCCAGAAGTTTCCCTCAAAGCATGCCCCCAGTCATGAGAAGACTTCCTGCCAGGGCTTCTCTCTTTGGACCACCTCCAGACAGCACCAAGTTCAGTTGGAGAGGAATCTTTGAACACATGGTTTGCAGGTGACATTCAAGATCCAAATGCTGTACTCAGCCTTGAGAGCCTCCTGTCCTGTGGAAAGAGCACCCAGCTCTCACAGCCAGGGCATGCTTCAAAGTCGATGGGCTCTGCCCCGTGGAATCTATTATATTGGGCTTGAATTTCATTCTGCTTTATTTGTATTTGAACTACTGTATTCCCTCACTAATTCACAGCTCAACACTCACAGACTCACTATTTCATGGATTTTCAAAAAATATTAATTTAAATTATTTATCACTATATCTTGGAATTTCATAGTGCCATTTAGTATACACATGTTATTAAATTATACAAGTTTAGAAAATGTTTAAGAATATTAGAAATGTTTTTAAAAGTTTGGAAGGTTATTAGAAGTGTGGGAAGGGTTTACAAATCCTTAAAATATATATGAATACTGAAATAAGTATAACATCACTACTTTGTTGATTTTCTCTTATTGCAGGGGTGTCCAGAGCAGAACCTCCGGGATAAGTGAGGGACTATGGTATTGCATTTTAAAAGTGTGTTTTAGAATATTTTCTGTTATGTTTTCAGCTGATTTCTCTATATCATGATTTATACTGTAGTTTAAGGTCTGTAAAATCAATCGTTTCTTTTTTTCTGCTTATTTCTGCTAAAATTCATTTCCATGTTCCTAGCACATAGTAAATGGTCTTTTGTTTGCTTTATAATTTTTTCAGGGCTGGGGAGATAACTCAGTAGTGTAAGTTTTTGGCTGGCAAGCCATAAGGTCCTGAGTTCAATCCCTGGTACCTCAGAAAAAAAAAAAAAAAAAAAATCAGTCATAGGCAACTTAATCAGAATTTTGGTTTATACTTACAAAAAACTTCTTTGGAAAGTCATGAAAATAATGGATCACTTGTAATATTTCTGTGAACACTAAGATTAAACTTACCTATTTACATTTTTTTACTCCTATGTTTTTATCCTTTCAAAAATATAAGAAACCTTTCCACGCATAATGCCAAGCACTTTCGTTACCGAAGAGAGTCTTCGTGAGAGTAAGTGATTTGCAAAAGTGAGTGTCAGTTTGATTCACCTTCTTTTGCTGGGGCCTGCAGTGGCTATGCTGTATCAGATGGATGGACGCCGGGGAACAGGGTTTCGTGGAGTTCTCCACTGACAGAGAAGTCAGTGACATTATGTAGCGACTGTGTCTATAGATAATAAATAATGCCAGGCTCCATGCTGCCTTTGTGTCCTTTTTGAACAGATACTAACCTTTATAGCTATAAGTTACAATTTCCCGCTGTCTACTGAGCTGCTAACAATAGAATCGGCCCCCTGTGTTCAGCTGAACTCACCAAAATCTTGAAGTTCAGAGGAAAGAAATGAGGTTTTCTGCTTTAATGCTTCACTCCTCCTCCTTCTCCTTCTTAAATTGTACAGGGAGTTGTATCACGGAGTTCTCTGCCGGGTTACACGTTGTTCAATGTTCAGTGCCCGGGTTAAAGTAAACACCGTTCTGAATCATTTTTTCTCAAGTGCTTTGGATTAATTACTACTGCAGGAGTCTACCTAAGTGAGAGTGGAGGGTTTGTCATGTTACTTCAGCTTAATTGTTGTTGACGTTCTTTTTTTTAATTTAATATTTTTATTGTTTAAATTTAACAATGGTTATATTACATATAGTCATCATCAGATCAGTTTAGATTAATACAAAACAATTAAACATTAACCCTTTTAAATCAACATTAATTTTTTTTTCTTTTCACCTTTCTTTTTTTTTTTTTTTTTTTTTTTTTTTT
>PVJA010009593.1:0-48812 GCA_004027025.1 Myocastor coypus
TCTCTCTCTCTCTCTCTCTCTCTCTCTCTCTCTCTCTCTCTCTCTCTCTCTCTCTCTCTCTCTCTCTTTTGGTGGTACCAGGGATCAAACTAAGGACCTTGTTACAATGTAAGAAGAAATTTCAAAAGATCATGTTTTGAAATACTTCATAATACCATGTGAGGGCCACTTGACATTTTCAATTTATACTATTTAATTATTGCCAGCAAACATGCATGTTATAATGTAGTGTTTATTATTATGATCTTAAATCTTTTATTACTTTTAAGAAAAATAACAATGTGACAGTTTGAAAACACATTAGTAGTACATTCCCAATAATTGATACAATACATATTATTGTCCTCGTAGTAATACAGAGCTCAGGGTGTAGACATGATAATTTTTCTAATCACTGTTGGTAAAAAAAAAAAAGTTTCTTTTCACTGAACTAAGAGAAAACAGTTGTATACATAGTCCAATGTTCCATAACCACAGTGGGTTATTGGCAAAACTGGCAATGATGGAAGCTGTTGATTTAAGCCTGTACACCTCAGCATACTAGTTTAGCTTTACATTTTATTCTTTGTGGCTAAACTTAAAATGACTTCATCATACTTTCATATGATGCCACTTTAACTGTCTCTTCATTTAACACTTTTCAGAATAGACACAGCTGAAAAATCAAAATAGAACAACTAATGTGTGTGTGTGTGTGTGTTTTTACATCTAAGCTTATCTTCTTTAATCCAGACTTATCTACCAAAAACAAGATTCAGTGAGACAGAAATCACTAGTCATAGTATGAGAAACTGTTTCCATACTATTCTTCTCAGCTGTTTGGTGAAAGAGAAGGAATTAAGAAGAATCAAAATAAGCAATAACCAGAGCAGAACAAATAATGGCCAGAAAGATGTTCTAAAAAATTGCAATATTATTTTTGCCTTCAAATTCAAGCAGCTTACACTGGGGTGACAGGACATCTCATCCACAGGACAAATTTGAATAGAAATGAAAATCACAGTGGATGACTACACTCCAAATGAGTACTGATGACAGTAAATGATTACAGGTCAGAGATTAAAAAAACAAATGAAAGATGTAAAGCTTTATAAGGAAGTCTTCATGAAGGAACTGGCAACTGACTGCCTTTGTGAAGGGTGAATAAACACCCGGAGGACAGAAGTGATAATCCAGGAAGTGTGAGAGGACATGAATAAAGTTATGAGGGTAGGTTGCACTTGCCAGTCAAGAAAGGTGACCAAGAGAAACCTGTACCTCATCAGGCTTTAAGTAAAGTCATTGTTACGATAACACAATGTTCTGGAATTTGTGAAAACACTTGATTTACATGAACACAGTTCACATACAGCCTTCCAAGTACGTTCTTTTCTCCCACATTTTCACGCCTGACAAAGTGGGCCAGGCATTGAAATAGAGGCCAGGCCCTTTCTGTTACTTCATAATGCTATGGATTAAGGTGGATAAAGAGAAATGTTGTTCCATGAGGCATGGAGTGACAACAAAAGAGGTTTATACTTTACCCAAAGAGCAGCTAAGAACCTTAAAGCTTCTTTAAAATAGAAAAATGCCATGAATGTGTGCTTTAGGAGAATGACTAACACTAGTTAATGTCACCTTCAGGCCACTGCTTGAAGCAGAGAAACCCAACTTCCTCCTCAGAGAAGCCCACCACACAAAGAGCCACTCCCCAGCTTGCTTCGTTCTCTACCACTGTCCTACTTCATTTTTCTAATAGCATGTGCAATTAGCTTGCAATAAATCATGTGTTCATTTTTTTTGTTAATGTTTGTCTGTTTTTCCCATTGGTGTGTAAGCCCGTGGAGGCAGGAACTTTTAATGCACTTACAGCTCAATTCCTCCTAAAAGGAGAGTGAGCAGCCCCAGAAAGTACACGGTGGATATTTACTAGATGGATGAGTGAGTAAAAAGTCTACTTAAATATTACATAGACAGTGGCCCTGAACCTAGATATATGCATTGCAAACATCTAAATGGACTAATTATTTTAAAATAATAAAAGAATATTAAAGTAGAAAATGAAAGCATGATTGATTCATTCTGCTTTGCCTATGAGATACTCAGCATCTTTATCTGAATACACAATACTTTATTTGTAGGATACTGCCTTCTTTACTTCCATCATTTTACACTTGAACTTTTGTTTTCTAAAGAATCTGATGTTTCACTCAAAACCCGAATCCATACTCAGTAAGAGAGCTGTCTGATGGTTAACCAGTTTCTTTTCCTATAAAGAATGAACAAAACAGAACTATTTATTTCAGAACCTACTGTTCTTCTGTAAATCCATTTCTATAAAAATGTGCACAGAGCCCCAGTGAATTTTTTTTTAAATTGAACCTGTTTTAAATGAGTAATGACATAGAATTATTTATCCCAAACAACTGAAGTCATTTTACAGAGACCACCTTAACGGGGAGAGCTGGTTTCCCTGAAGAGGAACTCAAGCCTTGGAAACCCTCAGAGGACCTGAGTCAGACCCTGACTCACCTATCCATGGTGGTTTTTTGGGTGGGTCTCTCAGATGACCAATCTAAGTAATATACATTGTTTGGCTTTTTTTCCTAAGCATCCAACTGAGCGAATTTTCATTTCTTCTTTTAAACCATATATCTATAGCCGTCATCAACCTGTTAAACAAGTTTCCTCTTAATTGCTTTCTGTTACTGTGCCCAGCCCTTAAAATCCTAATTATCCTTACGGTTAGCACATTTACTGGCAAAGACAAGTAGAGTGCAGAAGTTTCCTGGGTCTTTATTAACAGTACCAGCCATTCCATCTGCACACCATGTATAGGTAAGTGGAAATTTACTTCCTTAAAATTCTGACATGAATGGGGTTAACGCTGTTTCCCCAACATGACTCCCATTGCAAGGTGGCAGCAAAGCAATTGAATTCAGGCAGGAAATGTGCAGTTTTTGTACAGAATTTTGAATATTCTGCCTGGAGAAAACCTTGTCAGAAACATGTACTTGTGTGAAAAATCTAACATTTTAAATAATTGTTTGGGGAATGCTTTAGAAAAGTCACATGAAGCTTAGTATCCTGTGAATAAAAAACAGTGTGAACCTGGGTCTATCATCATGTGGTGAGGATGTAGAATAAAGAAGTTTCTTCTTAGAAATCAAATGTAAATTGTTGGTAGTGATACTATGGCTTTCTTGTTTTGTTTAACATCTCATGTTTTCTGCAAAGCTCTATGATTCTTATGGTACCACTGCTGTACAGGACATCTCTATGGAGTCATATAAAATCCACATACTTTAACAAATTAAATGTTCATGAAACAGATACTATGATTATGTAGGAACATGGACCTATTAAGGTTATATCGGTAGATAATTATGGCTACATTTTAAGAAGATGCTTTCAGCTTGCAAGAAATTCCTGAAATATGTAAAACTTTATTAAAATTAGTTGACTCTATTTGTAAAATATTTACTAGTCAGATAAATGTATAGCTGACTTAAATATTTGTCTAAAATGTATATCATTCAATATATGTATGGCATGAGTGGTTGAACCTTCATTTTTACAAATAAACAACATATACATATGCAAATATATATATTTACAACATCAATATTCATCTATATTATGATTATAAAAGGCATACTCACTGTGAAAGAATCAATTAATATTTTTCTTCAGTTAAATATTGTTGAATATTTATTTTATTCAAGATGTTATTTCCTTCATCACCCTGATGTTTTATTATTCACATCATTTGTCAATAAAAATAATAAAAGAATATTAAAGTGGAAAATGAAAGCATGATTGATTCATTCTGCTTTGCCTGTGAGATAGTCAGCACCTTTATCTGAATATTCAATACTTTATTTGTAGCATACTTTCTTTTTTACTTCCACCATTTTATACTTGTGTGGTGCCATAAACTTGAAAGATTTTAAAAGGAACTGCTAGTTCCTTTGGACAGATTTTGCTGCTTGTTCTGTGATTGTCTTCTCAGAATGAGGCATTAATCCAGTTCCACAGCTGACCTCGTAGAGATTTGGAAACATGGCTGATTCTGCAGGTTTGCTTGAGGCTCTGCTGAACTTCATGACCGCATATGGGTGCTTATGTGATGACTACCTCAAGAGAAAATGAAAGCACCAGAACTGAAAGTAAAGATTTCAGAAACAAGCTTTATACATTTTGAACTTTTTCTCAGAACCATATTATCAAGTGGGAAAAATCTCAGAAGAAAGCTATGGTTTTGATCCTTGTTGAAGTAATTGAAAAGTTCAAGTCTAGGAGTCTTTATGAAAAGATATGATATATACTGGGTATAGATATGGATATGTCCTCCCAGAACTGAGTTTCAGAAAAATTTATATGCAGATTACTGGAAATGTACTAACAACAGAGTGAGTTTTCTGCTTGAGAAGTATCTGAGTTGTTTGTTTGGTTGGTTCAGGGGATTAAAATCAGTACCTTGCACTTTCCAGGGGGTGCTTATACTGCTGAGCTATCTCCATGGCCCAAATAGCAGTCATGTGAAGCAGTTCTTTCCTCTCTGTCAGGATTTGTAGGGTTTTACATTATGTAGGGTTTTAGGTTATTATGTTTAAGGCAAGTGAAACATCTGAGCTATGTGATAAGAAATAATTAAGGTGGAAAAAGGCAATGAAATATTCTTAAAATCTTATAGCAAATTTAATGAAATAAAATGGAAAATTAGGAAATCATTTTATTCTTCTACTTTCAAACCATAGTGCTTAGATGAATTCTAAAATGTAATCTTTGCATTTTTATTCTTCTTAAATTTTTGTTATTGAATTTATTTATTGTATTTTTAAATCTAGATTTTATGTTTTTATAAGAATATATTCTGAAAGACTTCTTTTGAATTAAAACTTTAAAACTAAAACTAGCCAAACAAAAAGTACAACTATATCCTCTGCTAAGAAAGAAATAATCAGAAAAATAAGTAAATAATAAAAGCAGAGAAGTGGAAAGTATGGTGTACTGTGTGGTGAGCGTGGTTCTTGGTGAAGAAGGATATTTATGTGGCAAATTAAGTGCTGACCCATCGCTAACAGGTCAATAGTGTTGTGAATTTGATATTAAATAAGCAAAAAGCAAACAAAAGAATAAAAAAGCAGACTAAAGCACCAGCTTAGGCAGAGCACAGGAACCAGGTTCGACCCTTGGTCTGCAAGGTGTGCTGGCCCAGCCCCCAGGCACACTGAGATGGTGATTGAGACTGTGTGGTAGTGCATGCCTGTAATCTCAGTGTTTGGGAGGCCAACAACAGGATGGTTACTGTGAGTCTGATCTATGTAGTGAAACCCTGTATATCCTGTACTAAATATATTTAAAAAAAGGATTAAATAAGTAAAAATTTGTATTATAAAGGGTTTTAACCTTGGGGGACATCAGAAGTGAGAATGTAAAACTGAGAAAGCATATTAAAACCTTTAGTCCTTGTTAGACTAGAAGTGATATTATTGGTTTTGGAAGAAAAATAATTTTACACAATATTTTACATAATAAGCACTCGAATTCCTTAGTCCACTTTTACAGCCTTCATTCTCCTCTGTTTGACAGGACACCTTGTTTATATCCACCTACATTTATCTGGTTCAGGTAACTATCAATCCAACAGACTCAATAATGTACTTGAAATTTAAGGGTCTTTAAATTTCAAGATACAAAATTTTACATTTTTTCTACTAAAATAACACAAATTTTGCTTTCCTTTATTCTTCTAGCAAAATCTTTACCATAGTCCTAATCTTTAGTAATATGATTAATTAGCCAGGCATTGTGGCGCATGCCTGTAATCCTAGCACTTGGGAGGCTGAGGCAGGAGGATTACTGTGAGTTCAAGACCATCCTGGGCTACAAAAGTGAGCTCAAGGCCAGCCTTAACTGCATAGCAAAACCCTGCCTCAAAAAAAAAAAAAAGAAAAGAAAAATGATTAATTATTAAGGTCTGACAAATATTCTGGCCTTGTAAAGTTCATCAAATTCTTTATTCTTTACATACATAGTATTGTTACTTCAGTCTCATGGATTATAACAGCATCTTGCCTCACTGGTCTTCTCTCATTTTCTTTTTTCTTTCAAATGTCATCATGTGCATGCAGCCAAATTAATTTCCTAAGCACTACAAGTCCTCATGTTTGGCATTTCTACAGGACAAAGATAAAACTCTCCTGACTAGCTCTGAAAGATTTACATCGTCTGGATTCCTCTGTCCTAGTTTCACTCCAACACGCAGCCATCCTTCCCTGCCCTGGTCTTCCTTCATTTGTGTGAGCAGCAAACGTTGTCTATGATGCTAGGCAACACCTTGTGCTCGGAAATAAAACCAGATTCAGACTACAACATGCTGGTGGCTCGATATAAAAACCTAACATCTATAAATTTTTAAAATCTTAAATGTATTATCCTAATAGAGCTACTGAAAGAGGAGACATCAGGGAAGAGGAGATGACAAAGTACAAGGGTGAAGTTTGGTGGGAACTCAGTGGGCAGACTTAAGCGTGCACATCAGGCACAAGGAACATGGGTGTGAAACAGTCTGGTGGGCTTGGGGAAACCTGATAAATTTGAGGTGATCGGAACACAGTTACTCAAGAGTGAGGTGGAAATAAATAACACATAAAAATAAAAATGTGTGGAAAAATATTTAAAAAACAATAGGTAGAGGAGGGATGGGGAGGCAGGAAGCAGTGGCAGGGGCAGTTTCCTCGCACCAATGTGAGGGAAAGACGCAATGTGGAAGAGGGATGACAAGTTCCTGCATGTGATGGTGGAATGATGAACGCTCCTCTCTAATGCCTTCTGCTCCCTTGGTGGAATCAAAGATAAGTACAGATAGGCCAGACGGCAACGAAGTTTTGAGAAAAACGTAAGAAATTATTTTCTTAGAAGAGCTATAAAACATAAACCAAGGAGAAATTTTTTAAAATCTTGTCCTTCTGAAAGGACCAATCCAGTTTATCTTTAACTTTGATCAATATGTTATGCACACCGCCTCCAATTGCTACTTTCAATCTGAAAAAATCTGGCAGCCATGTCTTGAAAGTTAAAGTGCAGATCTGTAGGCTTTTCCAAGAATTCAAATTCAGTAGATGTGGTGTAACATCTTACCCTGTATACTTACTTAATAAGCACCCTGAGAAAATTCTAATTCAGATCACTCTCCAGTCACACTCAAAGAAGCTCAGATATGGGATTGAAAAACCTGAGGTCTTCCTGTGCTATCCAGGGTTGTTCTTATTGCAAGCTCTCTTGTCACGCAGTTGGGGTTCCCTAAGAAACAGAGCCACTAGGAAATGGAGACAGAGAATGATGCAGATAGAGATTGAAATTTATATAACTTTATACACTTAAATTTATCTATAAACATTTATATACACAAGCACACACACACACAGGCACTTGGAGAGGTTTATTTTAAGCATATATACTTGGGAGAATGGCAAGTTTAAAGTATGCGGAAACAATACCTAGAAACAGGCAAGATTCAGTGTGATTATCTCAAGGCAAAACTTTTCCCAACTATCAGCATTGGTTGGCAAACCGGATTGGAAGGGACTCAGCCACACTGTCAGAGGTGATTTCCTGAGTCAGCTGATTGTGACCAAATCACAGCCATGGAAACTGATCACAACATCTAGATCAATGTCTGGCATTCAGCTAAAGCTGACATGTTGCATAAACCATCAAGATGTCTACTTCATGCACAGTTTGCTATAGAAAACAAATGAATCGCTGATCATTCTTATAGACCTGCATATAAATCCTCTTTCCAGAATGTGCTCCATTGTTCTTTGACTGGGACACCCTTACACATCCTTATAGCCACCAGAGCCAAGGCTCAAAACAACTTTTACCTATGCAAAACAGTAAATAGTTGCAGCTTACTGGAGATGCATGATATTTTCCATAAAGACTCCTTGAACCCACAGTAATGAGCTGAAACACACACACTACCCTAACTTATGCATCACTATGTATTTGTGTTTTCTTTGTACAAAAGAGCATAGTAAATAATATAGGGTCACACTTGTACTTTAAAAATCATGATGGCTTCAGACACAGAATTTCTAAGGCATTTCAAACCTACTCCCTGGAGCTGGGAAGCCCTTCCCTTACTGATCCCAACTCTGTTGCCATCCACTGACCTTGGGAAGAATTGCTCCAAGTACAGATAATATGGCGTGAAGCCACACACTGGAAAAATGATCTCGTAGTTCAGAAACATGGACTAAATTTCAAAACAGATTCATTCATGAGCTTTTAGGGCAATACTCTTCCCCATTCTCTTTCTTTTTTCCTCCTTTCTTCCTGTTCTCTTTCTTTCACTCTTCCTTCTTGTATCTTTTTCTGTCAGGATTTGTAGGGTTTTATGTTAAGTAGGGTTTTAGGTTATTATGTTTCAGGCAAGTAAACTTGCCTAATTACTGTGCCTAATTAGGGAGATTTTAGGGGATTAAAAGAAAAAGAAGGTCATATTTGGAAAGACTGTGATTTTTCTGACATGTTTTCATAACCATACTTTTTGTTGGCAGACCAGTCACAGGTCACCGCACATCTCTGCCACTGTGGATAATTGTCCTTCTTGTGCTTGGAGGGTTGGCAATTCTTGGAGTTACTATTGGTCTCCTGGTTCATTTTCTGGCTGTAGGTTGGTATATATGTATATATGTTTATATGTATTTATTTCATTTTGTCATAATCTTTATTTCCACTTCCATGAAGATAAAGAAGCAATTGCAAATAATGTGTCATGTCCTGTTACAATGACATCAGTGATCATGGCATGCAGAAATAAACATTATTAACATTTGTCTGATACTCAGTTTCAGATATCTTTTGAATATATACAGGTTAAAATGGGTACTCACTCAGAAATGTGATTGAATATATATATTATATATTATATAATATATAATATATTATATATTATATATACAGCTGACAGAAAAGTTGTTTACAAAGATAAAGGTGCTCCTACACGTACAATTTTATAATTAAAATACCACACTGCTATGTGAAAAGACAAAGCCAGGAATATTAATTATTTCTTTATAACAAAGACATTAATATGCAAAATTTTCCTATGTACATTGTTTAAAATTTTTCAGAACTTGAGGAAACTTGGAGTCAGCTTTTTAAAAAATTATCTTTGGAAATTATGTCACTTATCTATTTGCAAAATTTACAAATCAGGGTAATTGTACTTTTTTACATTTTCCACTAGTTTGCTAGCAATACATTGTTAATGAATGAATGTATGAATTATTTATTTATTTATTTATTTATTTATTTATTTATTTATTTATTTGATACAAAGTCTCACTACACGGTTCAGAGTTGTAGTGATACTCATTTTGGGGACTGCAAGGTGCACACAGGGTTCCGGGGCAGGTACAGCGTGTGGTACCTGGGATCACACTCAGGTCTTTGTGTTTGCCAGGCAGGCACTTGAACCATTAAGATATCTCCTTAGCCCCAGCAACACATTTTAAAGAGTCAATGTCTTAACAATTCATTCTGGTTTATAATAAAAATTTTGATAGTTTTTAAAAAGTATTATATGTTTTAGATGAGGCGTGGGCTCACCATTAATATTTTTCCATGTCTTTAACATACTTGACTGTTGTTTATTTTTTCCTGTAAAACCTGTACTTGTAGTTTCAAGTGTCAATCAATTTTTAGTAATTTGACCTCTTTTCCATAGCCTCTGTCTTTCATTGTCAGGGATAAACACTTTTGGCTCTTTCAGATTGTTCTAACAGTACTATGTCCCTATTTATTACTATATTTTTGTTGTTGTTGCCTTTTTGAGACAGGGTCTCGCTATGCAGTTCAGGCTGGCCTTGAGCTCACTTTTGTAGCCCAGGCTGGTCTCAAACTTGCACCAATCCTCCTGCCTCAGCCTCCCGAGTGCTGGGATTACAGGCATGAGCCACCACGCCTGGCTATTTATTACTATTTATTTGCATTATCTGTTTGCTTTGTACATATTCATTTATTCATACCCTGGCCATTGAGTAGTCATTTTAGGATTTTTCTTCAGCAACATTGTGGGGATCACCATCCACCATCTGTTGAATTTACTCTCCTAATGGTTGGTTTTCCTACTTCCTTTCATTATTTTATTCATTCAGTTGGAGTGTGTGTGTGTGTGTGTGTGTGTGTATTCCATGATTTGGAAAAGGTTATGATGGGAACTATACATTTTGACTATTCACCTACCTGAAGTGATATCAATACTGAGTTTAATCTTAATTACTTACTTATCAGTGATACTGTACTGATTTCTAGTTTTGAATTTTGATATTCATGTTCTACTATCTCTTTGTTTTTAAAGTTTCTTTAAAAATGTAGAGTAGGCTGATGACTTTATGGTTTGGGAATTCTGAGTGATATATTGCCCTATCCATCACCTTCTGAATTTTATTAGGTTTATGTTCATTATGCACATTATTTAGAAATTTCATGATAATGTGGCATAGTCTAGAGGTTTTTTTTTTGTTGTTGTTGTTGTTCACTATGACAGCATTTACTTCTGTATTTCAATTTGAAAATTTATATGCTACGTTAGCTCCTGGAGGTTTCTTATATTATTCATTTGATAATTTTTTGTCTTCTATTTTCTTTCTAAACTTTCTATAGTGTTGATATGGATCCTCTTAAATGGGATTCTAATTTCTTCATATTTCCTTTGCCATTTTCCATCTTGTAGTCTCCTTTTAAAAAATAGCATACCTTTCTTAAGCTTATTTTCCAAATACTTTATGAAATTTTCTATTTCTACTATTCACATTTAATTCCAAAATCTTTTTCAAATTTTATTTTAAGGAGAATAAAGAAAAGATACTAGAAATGGTACACAACTGAAAAAATGAGAGGTATTCCACAGTGGTTGGTATGTTGTACCTTGTTGCCTTCAACATAGTTGCTCAGATTTCCAAAGTCTTTTTAATCGTATTCTTTATATAGCATTTTGATCTTATTTCCTTAAAAAAATTATCTGAGTATAAAAATGGCTGTAAATGTCTATTGAGTAGTTCACTCCTGCCAATATTTTTTTCTGTCTAGCCATGTTTATGATAGATGTCAAATATTTTGATATTTTGGTGCTTTCAAACATTTAATACTTGGGTTTTCAGAGAGGGCTTCAAGAAGGGTGTGTGTGTATGTGTGTGTGTGTGTGTGTGTGTGTGTGTGTATGTGTGTGTGTGTGTTTTGACAATGGTTTTTAGCATAACTGCTCTGTCTGTGGTGTTTTGCTAAGTGTCTTAGTTATTCTTCTCTCACTACTGAGACAAATACCTGACACTCAAAATGAGGGAAGGAAAGGTTTATTTAGCTCACAGTTACTGGAAGTTACAGTCCATACTCAGCTGGCTCCAAAGCAGACTGGCACATGGCAGAGGACAACCTTCCATGGCAGCTGCTAAGAGCAAGAATTCTGGGAGAGCTACCAGCTGCTCAAGCAGCTAATTTCTCTTTCTACCTTACATTGAAATGCAAGTCACCTGCCCCAGGAGAGAGGTAGCACCCATTTCCACAATAATCATTTATGAATTTCAGAAGCCACCCCATGACTGCATTAGGCTTTGGAGGGACCCATACACACAAACCATAACACCGAAAGAATTCAAATTACCAGTGTATTTAGGTCTTTGCCTTGAATTGGTTGGGATTCCCAAAGCAGAATCCTTGTTGTCTTCTTTGTGTGTACAGCAGCTGCCTCTAGACACCTCCAGAGGAGCCCAGTATAGAAATTCTGCACACAGTGTACCCAACTTTAACTGTGTTTCAGTCTCTTTGTGTTAAAAGCCATAAAAGTTGAGGAAGATACTGGATCTAGCTGTCTTAATCAATCATTCTGCATTTCTGCCCCCTTCTTCTGAAATTGCCTGATGCCGTTTGGAATTCTTTGGATTAAAAGAAAGCACTTCCCATTGCTATTTGAGGTTGAAGTTCTTTGCCTTTTACCTGTCTCCAACTTCCATACAACTGTTGTCTCTTTTTCCCTTGTCACTGGCTTTGTGGCTTTGTGACTTTGAAGCCGATACCCACTTTTCTTGTCATTTTTAAGGGAATTTTTGGAAAAAAATCACCATTAGCTATAGTATTAATTGAATCCATAATCTTTACCTGAATATTTTTCATAGCTTGGTTTTATCTCCAGCGTAGCTACATATCTTCTTAAAGTCATTCTTCTAAGGGTTTAAGCTACTGAAATTCTGTAGAATCTCCATATATCAATAATGGATAATTAAAAATTTGCTGATTGGCTGGCAAGATATCTTAGTGGTCTAAGCACTTGCCTAGCAAATAGAAAGCCCCAGGTTTGATCCCTGGTACCACATTTTATGCTGGCCCTGAACTCAGGGCATGTGGAGCAGGTCACTAAAACCAGGCTTGTTGGTGCACACCTGTAATCCCAGTTCTGGGGAGGCTGAGACAGAAGGATCACTACAAGTCTGAGCTGTGTAATAAAACCCTGTGACAGGTAAATAAATAAAAGATTAATTTTTTAAAAAAAAATGTTGATTACCTTAACTTTCCTTAGAATTTACTCAATTGTATTTTGTCCATTTAGTACCAGAACAAAGATCTTGAACACATCCCTTTTGTAAATGCAATTTATTCTGTCCTTTTCTTTTATACCTGAATAATCATAGGCTCTTTTGTCCTTCAGATTTACCAAGCCAGGTTTGTCCTAATGTGTTTATCCTTAAATGTTTCACAAAACACAGTGGGCCAGTTCAAGTTGCATGTCCAAGTTTACTCAGGTTTTTTTTTTTTTTTTTTCAGGGTCATCAATATTATTCATCCCTTAATAGTAACTTAAGTTTTCCTTTTGCATTTCATTATATTTGTTTTGCTCAAGCCTGCAAAATTTATATATTTATATATAAAATTTATATATTTCATTTCCAAAGTGGCTTTTGCCTTTGACTCCCATTTCTTTAGTGAATTCTGTACTTTACTTTTCTTCTTCACTGAACTTTGGTGAGTTCTTTTGTCTACAATATCCTTAAGATCTTGGGAACTTGCTGAAACTCTTTTTGTTCCTTTGATAATGTTCCTTACTTTTATGTCCTTTCCACTTGTTAACTGTAACATCTATATACAAATATGTAAATTTATGTATAAATATGTACACATATAAAGGTTCATACTAGAACCTTTGATACTGAGTCAACTTCTGTGAGTTGAGACACAGAATTTTAAGGAGTCTTTCAGGAAGTAGGTATCACGATGGGCCATAGACAAGGGCAGTGTGCTGCGTGTGCATAGTCTATTATCCCAACTAGTCTTTTGTCACAGCCTCAACTTTGGTTTTGAACTTAGGCGTGTGTCTTTAATTGTTAATGCATAGGAAGCTGAGATTCCTTGAGGAAACTGCTCTAATTTGCAGGATCTAATGATTCTTGCCCTCTCCCACCTTTTTAACCCCAGTTGGTAGCTTAGCTGGAAGACTGTATTATGTACAATAAAATAGCACATTAATGTAGTTTTATTTCTAGCATTTTGCCGCACGAAAATAGGTCTTTGTATCAATATTTGTTAGCTGTTCCTTTAGAACCTGAGGTGTCATTATTTTAATTTCATAAAACTTGTGGAAATATCTGCATGTAGCTCCACCTATAGGATGTATCTTCACTCTATATAATTTCTCATTTTAGCGTATATTTCATAGTTTGGGGGCATGTTTGTATCATAATTTTTGGTTTATAGGTGTGGTTGTTTTACTTAGTTTCTTTGCAATTAATTTCTTGTTATTTTTGTCTTTTCTTCTTTTTTATGGGCTTATGGATAGGAGAATGTAGAAAGAAAGGTTCTTACTCTATCCTTAAATACAAGTTTCATAATAAAATTATGCTTAAATCCTGATACTACATCTAGAGAATTCTTAGGAAAAAAATTATGTGAATGCTTCCAGTTTCCGTTTCAGAAATAAGTGGTAAGTAATCAAGAAATGAGAAGCTAATATACTTCATTATGCCTTTTTAAAGTATCTTTAGCCAGGCATGGTGGCGCACGCCTGTAATCCCTACACTTGGGAGACTGAGACAGGAGGACTGGTGTGAGTTGGGGACCAGACTGGGCTACAAAAGTGAACTCAAGGCCAGCCTGAGCTGCATAACAACACCCTGTCTCAAAAAGAAAAAAAAAAGAGTATTTTTAAATGCTTACCATATTAAAGTAAATAGTGGTAACTATTTTACTTCATAGTCGGTCAATTGACTAGAGTAAATTGTTATGTTGTACAATACATCCTTTTCTGTCTCAGTCACAATCTTACTCTTCTTCATGACCTTTGGCTGATGTGTGTGTGTGTGTGTGTGTGTGTGTGTGTGTGTGTGTGTGTGTGTATGGGTGCACATGTCTATCCCAGTAACAGTGCTACAGTCACTCTCCACAGTGGTTGTGTTCTATAATGAACTATACCAGAAAGATTTATATGAGTTTATGAGTATCTATTGAGCATACTGCTTAACAGTTGATATTAATATTAATTTAGATTTGAGGTCCATGTACTTAAATTCTTGGGTCATCTTTCTTTGTTACAGAAAATAGAACTCACTATTATCAAGGAAGCTTTAAAGTGCTAGATATCCCATATAATATAAATTATGGAAAGGAGACATCCGAAGAAAATAACTACCTTAGTAAAATCCTTGAAACTAAGGTAAGTTTGTATTTTCCTTATTTTGATTGCTAGTTATTTAAACTACAGGTGTAATACAATTCGATGTTTGACTCTGCTTTCTTTCAACAGATGGTTGATGCATTTGAAAGCTCTGACATTTACAGAAAATATATTAATTCCCAAGTCATCACGCTGGTGTAAGTAACTAACACCAACAGAAGAAGAAGCCAAACCATCAGACATACTATCAGACTTCAAGTTTCCTTTATTTTATATTTATTTATTTGTTTGTTTGTTTATTTATTTATTTATTTATTTATTTATTTATTTATTTATTTATTTGGACAGGGATTCAAACTCATGAACTTACACATGCCACACAGGCACTTGTGCCAAGGAGCTATCTACCCAGCCCCACGTTTTCTTTTTTTTATTTGTTTGTGTTTTTGAGACAGAGACTTGCTATGCAGTTTAGGCTGGCCTTGAGCTCACTTTTGCAGCCCAGGCTGGTCTCAAACTCCCACCAATCCTCCTACCTCACCCTCCCGAGTGCTGGGATTACAGGTGTGAGCCACCGCACCTGGCTCTGTTTTCTTTTTTTAAAATGTCTATTGAAAGCTTATGATCACTAGACAATAAGTTGCTAACACTCAACACTACCATAAATGTTGGACTATCATTCAGTAAGTTCAAAGCAGAAATTAGGCCTATATTATTGAGTTCATTACACTTATTGAGAAGGTATTGATTTTCAAATTACAGGTGACTTATCCTTCTAATTTTCTAAGTGTTTATGTACAGAAAACCTTAGCCTCTTAGATAAATATCTGAGACTCTAATATTTTTACTTCTCTTTGGCATAAAATGGGTCCTTTTTCTCCTGTCTTTCTACTTGCAAGTCAGTTAAACTTCTAGTGGAGCTGTCCCCAAGGGTCTTCTTAGACATAGCATTGAGGACATCATATCCTTACCCAAGCTTTGATACCAAAGAAACTTTCTAGTCGCATTAAAAATGTCTATTTTCCAACTGGGGAGAGAGATTTCCAAGAAGCAAATTAACCATACTGTCTTCCATTCATATAAGTTCAGAATAGTAAAGAATGGAAGAGGGAGCTCCCCAAAAAGAAATTAGGTAATATAAGCCCAGTGTTAGCCCCTTAGTAGCCCTAGAGTCTTGGATGAGTGGCTGTATGGATCTGTGCTTCTATCCCGTGAGATGTAATGATAACACTTGCTGTGCCTTCCTTATATAGCTATACTCAGAATCCAAAACCTAATGTGTATGGAAATACTTACAGATCAACACATTTTCAAGAACGTGATTATGGTTTTGCTATCCTAAATGCTACCAATGCCAGCCCTTCTTCTTATTCGTGGGCTAATAGTACTCTTGAAATTGCAGAATGGATTGCAGTTTCAACTATAATTAGTCTTAGGGATCAATTTAGTGTCAGACAGACATGGAAAACTAAAGTTGAAAGAGCCAGGCACCTTTCAGAGGTGATTGTAGTCCTTGGAGAACTGTTCTGCTTTGCTTTCTCACACACAGAACTTCAGTTCTCCTTGAGTGGAGTAGGTCATGAATGGGAATGGAGAGGCTACAGCACTGAATTTTTCATTCCTGAAGGCAATGCTGCAAAAATCATATCTGAAGTGAGTGCCTCCCAGAAAAGTTTGGTATCCTCTGTTCTCTTATGCAGTAGGCTCAGGTGAGCAGAATATACCAAACATGAAAGATCAGGAGATGAAGAAGGAAAAATTTTATTTATTTATTTATTTATTTATTTATTTATTTATCTATCTATCTATCTATCTATCTATCTATCTATCTATTTATTTATTTATTTATTTATAATTTATATTTATTTATTTATTTATTTATTTATTTATTTATTTATTTAGTGGTACCAGGAATTGAACTCATGACCTTTCACTTGCCAGGCAAGCAGTTATTCCACTGAGCTATGTTCCCAGGCCCCAGAAAACATTATTTCAAGAGAAACATAGAATCTTAATCTTTATGTTGTTTTCAGTCCTGATGGCAACAGTGTGACAGCACACATATGGCTGGTGTTCAAGGATTCCAGAGCAAGGAAGGAAAATACAAGTAGAAGAATTGAGAGCATCTTGCTCCAGATGCTGAAGAGCCAGTCAGGGTCCTTGACCACAGACCCTTCTTCTCTTAAGCTCATGGGTAAGCTTCTACCCCAGATGCAAGGGGTGCTGCCACACCGCACAGCCCAAACACCAGGCACAAAGCTGTGCTCATCACATTTTAGAATGAATGTCATTTCACAGCAGATCAATTATTGATATTACTCATTATTAAAAACACATTCAAGTCACAATAATTCTATGCCTTCAACTGTTTATTATTCTAAAGTGGACATAAGTAATACTGTTTTAGTTTTCTTTCCTTAATTTCTTGTAGCTTTTCAGAAACATGAATATGCATATCTGCCATTATAAGACAGGTCACTTTCTAGAAGTTATTTTTATATACCAAAAGAAATCAGGTCAATTGTGGGGACTTTCCTTTCTTCTAAAGGAAACAAGTCACAATTTTCCACTTTAGACAAGCTAGAATACAATCCAATTAAATAATAAAGATCTCTTCCATAGAACTGTGAAGATGGTAATCCCACATCATACACACACCTATAGTAAAATTAAATGTCAGTAAATCAATTTTTCTTTTGTACAGACTCTTTATTCTGAGACTAAAAATGCTTTCTCAATGCCCTACCCACTTTCTTCACCACCCTACAATGAATTAGGAATGAAATTTACTATGGGATTTTGTTCTGTTTCAGAAATCACTAAAGCTGCTGCTGAAAAAATTATCAACAGCCGTAAGTTTGCATACTTGTGTGTGGGGGGGCACGTGTGTATGTGTAACCAGAGATTAACTCAGTCCATTGCGCTTGCCAGGCAAATACTTATTCTACTGAGCTATCTCCCCAGCCCCCTTACATACTTTCTAAATAAAATATTTGTTACTCTTCATGAGGCATAGTTATAAGTGCTTCTTGTAGGGTAATTCATTCAAACTCCATAGTAACGGAAGAAATAGACATAACTATAATCTCATTTTAAAAATGAGTAAAAAGTACAAAAAGTGAAATAATTGTTCACATTCAGCCAATCTGTAAACAAATATCAGGGTCAAATTCAAGGTCAAGAATTCTGGCCACAGAGCCAATGGGTTTAACGACTTTGCCTGTATCCACAACTTACTCATTGTCCAAGTCCTGAAATATCTCAGGGATGCTATGCTGTATAGAGAGAACCCAGTGGCTGCTATTGACATAGTTCCATTCCATTCCTCTTGGCCATGTTGTTATCACATTTAACTGTAGAAGGACAACTCAGCTTGCTGTTTACTTTCCAACTGAGTGAGCATTGTCTTGAGCTGAGTATGATGTTGGCACACACCTGTGTATCTCAGCATCTTGCAAGGCTGAAGCAAAGGAACTCCAAATTTAGACTCTACTGAAGCAATTTATTGGTTTGGGGTACTCTCATTTCAAATAAAAACTTTTGTAAAAGGCCAGGGATATAGATCAGTGAAAAAGCTTTGAATTCCATTCCTAGCACTACAATCAATCAATCAATCAGGTAATCAAATAAATATTATAATAATAAATACATAATGACCATTATCTGTATTCCCAATGGAACAAAACTGGCCCTTTCACCAGGCTGTGGGAGACGAGCGAGGATGTCCGCTACCTACGACAGAATCAAGGGAGGCTCCACCGCTCAGGCGGGCGAGTGGCCGTGGCAAGCCAGTCTCAAGATGAATGGTAAACACTACTGTGGGGCGGTGTTAATCAGCGAACTTGTCCTGCTAACTGCGGCTCACTGCTTCACAAAGTAAGTGCATCCCGTTGCACCCTGCTAGGGGGCCCAAGAGCCCCTGGGCAACTCTACCTCTACCTGTTTGTACTCGCCCCACCACACACAGCTGGTTTGGAAGATAAATTACATTGCCCATCTCAACCTTTCCCACCTTTCCAGTACACAGAGGAAGTCTCTCAATTTTGATGCTATAGTTTTTCTTAACTTAGTGTTAGCTCTTATTTTACATTACAGGACCTAAACTATTTGCAGTTGTTACAATACAATATCCTGTTTCCCTCTCTTCTCTCTCTCTCCATGTCTGCCCTACGTTAGGCAAATAGGACTTAGTCCTGCCTTCAATGCTGTTTTCTATATGAAATTTTTCTTTTAACATTATGGTCAGCTCAGCCCTGGGGGTGGGGCTGGCACAGCATGTGGTGGTGGGGATCATACCGTGGTCCCTGCAGTTGCCTAAGCTTGCCTAAGCAGGCGCTTTAGACGGCTGGGCCATCTTGCCTGCCCTCCATTTTCTCTTGAACATACTGATTTAATTCCTCCTGTTCCTCCCCATTACTTACATATTCAAGTATTTGAACAATAGTTATGATCTATCTTTAATTAGGTTTAGCTTCTTGAAGGAACATGGTATTTACTTTCATCTTCATACCCCTCTCGCCTCATCTATCATATGGCATGGGGATTCAAACAAGATATTTCAAATGAATTAAAAAATCATAGCGCATCACTGTAATGGAATACAGAGAGATGAAACATTGATGTCTTGAAAAGCACACAACAGATGCAGAATTTTCTCTATTTGCTCTAACATGCAGTATTTTGCTATCTTGAAATGAGTCACAGGCACAGAATTTTTGTTTCTTTAGGACAAATAATCCAAAAGTCTTTGCTGTTAGCTTTGGCACAGAAGTAACTCCTCCCTATATGCAACATGATGTTCAACAAATAATTATTCATGAAGACTATGTCAAAGGTGAACATCACGACGATATTGCAATTATACGGCTCACTGAAAAAGTTGTATTTAAAAATGATGTGCATCGAGTTTGCCTTCCTGAAGCCACAGAGATATTTCTGCCTGGGGAAGGAGTTGTTGTTACAGGATGGGGAGCATTTTCCTATAATGGTAAGTCCTGTGTACTTCGTGAGATTCAGAAGCAACAGGAAAAGTTAGCAAGGCAGTGCAAAGCCCAAGGCACTCTTTGTCTCTGGCTATGAGGTAGTCTCAGGTGACTTCTTAAAGGTGTTGCATATGGAGTTAAGAATGCAGATCGAGCTAGGTGCGGTGTTGCATGCAATCCCAGCACTTGAGAGGCTGAGGCAGGATCAAATCCCCAGCCCCTGCATGGCTTGCACACACTTTAATCTGTTGAGCTATTTAGATAACACAGCAAAGGTATTCTTTGGAGAGGTAAGGGGATCTCATTTCTGGGCATGAGAATCCCACCAATCTAATGATGACTTTGTTTACGGAGCATCGAATTCCATGACCTTGGCCATCGTGTCCTTCTCTCAATCCTTAGAGCCCTTACTGATCTGCGCTTCCCATGGCTATCTATCCTCTTCTGCCAGGCAGAGTACTTCAATCACTCCCCTGTTGGGCCAGTGTTACTCTGAGAAATCCTGCTGTCCTTCCTCATCCTCAGCATCACATTTTATGAGAAATTAATTGTTTAATGTTGCTGTTGGGAGCCTCCTTTTAGGTTAGGAAAATGATAATCCAAACCTTAGAAAACTGAACCTACATGTAGTCAGGCCTGTGGAGGAACAGTAGTTCATTCTACCAAGGACTTTTATTTATTTATTTATTTTAATCTCTGTTTCAGGTTAGATAAGAACTTTGAAAGGCAACATTTAAAAAATGTTTCAAATTATATTTTTCACAGTTTCAAATAATGCTTTCATAGATTTGTGTGAGGTCATAGAGCAAATCTTCATTCAAAGTTAAATGATAAAATAGAATCAGTTACACAGGAGTCTTATGCCCTATCTTACAGTGGGGTTCACTTCCTCTAGGTAAATTTCCTGCATTACTTCAGAAGGCACCTGTAAAAATTATAGACACAAACACATGTAATGCCAAAGAAGCATATGATGGCATGATACAGGACACGATGATATGTGCTGGCTACATGGAAGGAAATATTGATGCCTGTCAGGTAATTCTTGATGCTATTCCTATTGACCACATAGTATATCAAGAACTGCTCTTATTTTAAGAAAATCATCACTGTGGAAACAATGCTATGCTTCAGATAATATGCTCTTTGACAATTCTTTCAGTGGCTCACTTGGTTTGGACCCTAAAAATTTCTTCTTTATTTATAATATGCATTTATTATTAACAACTACTTATGTTGGGCTAGCTCTGATTTAAGCACTGTCATAATTTCTTTACAAATAGTAAGTTTTTCAGCTCTTATCAGAGTTTTAACATATAAGCACTACAGTTATTCTCATTTCTCAGATGAAGAAACTGAGGCAGAGGAATTCAAAGTATCTCCCATGCAGTCATACCCTAGTAGCTGTCAGTATTTTGTACAGTTCTCTGGAGTGATTCCAACAAAAAGCAGTCTCAGAAAGGTCTGAGTCACTTTCAGCTCATTTGCAAATTCTCCCTATCTTCCTATCCTCTTTGCGTAAGGTTGTTCTACATACTTTTCTCAGATCTGAGACCTTGAATTTTAAGCATGCCTATATAATGTGTTTCCCAAGTCTTTCTTGTAGAACTAGAGTATATAATTTCCTAGATCACACCTTCATGTTCAATTGCACATGGGAAGCCCTGGGAATGCATTTTCGTCAGTGACAGCTACAATAAGAAATATTTACCTTTCCACTGTCTCTATGAAGCTCCGAACACAACCTAAAATATCTGAAAAGGAACAGTCATAATGACTGATGTTCTTTGTGTTATTTAGGGTGACTCTGGAGGACCCCTAGTTTATCCCAATTCTCGAAATATTTGGTACCTTGTTGGCATCGTGAGCTGGGGAGACGAATGTGGCAAAGTCAATAAACCAGGCATCTACACAAGAGTGACAGCTTACCGCAACTGGATCGCCTCCAAGACTGGCATCTAAGGGAAAAACATCTTATAAAAGCAAAATAGGCCATTGTCACTGTAACTTCTATGCCTCACTTACCATGCCTTCCTAATTAGTAGGTGCACTGGCTCCTAAGAAGAATGATGGACCTTAGAAAATGTTTGTGAGCTTTCGTTTTATGCAGACTCAACAAGAAATAATGAGAAATCTTACTGCTTTGGATTCAGAAATACTTAAGCCAAGAACATATTCCCTCCAAAGCTAACCGTTATAATACCATACCGTGTGTAATGCTGCTCCATTAGCTCCTGTGATGGTCATCGCACCACAGCACAAAGCTCATGGCCCTTGTAATTATGACTGGATGGTTATTAACGTGTATTTTTGTCCATGGCAACTTAGCACCCAGTATCATGAAAGACTGGAATTATGTAGGTTGAGGCACAGCATGTGCTATCTGTTTTCCTGTCACGGTTATACAACTGCAATATGAACTGAGTCTAGATGCAAGTGTTGAATTCCCATCGCTTATTTGTATTGCCACTTTCATTAGTTGTTACAAATGCTGTGTAACACTTTCACAGCAAAACTAAACAAAATAATACACTTCAAACTTACAAGGGACCAAGTACAACAATCGTTCAGTGTTGGTACAGTATTTGGTGGAAATTCCCTGTTCGTCATACATTTTAAAAGAATAACTAGAGACAATGAAAGTGTGTAACACATTCTAATTAAAACAGGTTAATAGGCAGACTACCTTTGTTCAATGACAGTTTCCTTATTCTTGTTTATTTTTATTTATTTCAAGAATATGAAAATGGCTGCTTTTTCTTTTGTCTTGGTTTCATTGGATAGGTAACAGTATGTATGTGTGTGTGTGTGTGTGTGTGTGTGTGTGCACGCGCGCGTGCACGCATGCAGGCACTTCTAGTCAATTTGAAGATGAGACTCACGCAGCCCAGGAGTGCCCTTCCCTCCCTCCCATGGAGTTCTGTTGGGGACTCTTGCCCTCTGCCTGGCTTTCAGCCTCCTGGCAAGGAAGTAGCTCTCTGGGATGCCACAGCAGGCTCAGAGCCCGCCCCTCCCACTGGCTCATCCTTTGATCACAACAAAGGACCACAGAGACTCAGCAGAGGGAGGAGGGCAGATGTGGGTTGTCCCTAGGGTTGACTATGGCTGTGTCTGCAGATGTTTTGTAGGGCAGAATTGCTGATTATTAGCCGGGCGTGGTGGCGCACGCCTGTAATCCCAGCACTCGGGAGGCTGAGGCAGGAGGATCGATGTGAGTTCGAGACCAGCCTGGGCTACAAAAGTGAGCTCAAGACCAGCCTGAACTGCATAGCGAGACCCTGTCTCAAAAAGACACACACACACACACAAAAAAGAATTGTTGATTATTGGCCATATTCTTGATCCTACAGCCTTTGGAAGCATATGTTCTTAATTTCTGGCCACAGCCACCGTGAATTCAATAACTTAAATCTTAGAAAGTAAGAGTAGTTCTCAACATTTACTGAAAACAAAATTAAGATACTTTACAGGTCCTTTTATGGTCTTTAAATTTTATTTAAGATTCATTGACGCAGAATGCATGTATTAAAATATAATTTTTTACTGGATTTTTTTTTTCTTCCAGGAAACATGAGTTTTACATTATTCATAGATAACAACTTTCTGTGTATCAAAAACCCAAAGTATAAGCACATTGTGTATGATCATATAGTGGAGTTGTCCTAAAATTTCATAAATTTAGTTTCAAATGGCACTTTTAGTTGTTTTATATTATATATTTTCCCAGTTTCTTACATTGCTTAAAGATCAAGGCTCTTAGGGCAGGTCAGATAGCCCAGTGGGTTAAAGTGCCTGCTTAGGCAGGTGCAGGGACCAGGGTTCTATGCCCTGGAGTGCCATGCCTTGTCTCCAGGGCACGCTGAGACCTTGAATGAGGCTGAATGTGGTGGTGTGTGCCTGTAATCCCAGCACTTGGGAGGCCAAAAAGTGGAGGATCACTATGAGTCTGAGCTTCACAGTGAAACCCTGTAGACACTGTATTAAATACATAAAAAAATCAAGGCTCTTGAAGAAGGTTTGACATATTTCCTTTCCATTATTAGCCATCTCACCATTTAATCCACTTGGCCATAATGAGTATCACACTGTATTCATTGTTTTCATAATAATGAAAGAAATAGTGTTTAACATTCTTTGAGTCTAACATTCATTTTATCAGGCACAGATTTAACACTTTACTTTTACAGTTTTAAAAATTTGTTTATTTGGTAACTATACCTGAATTCAGGACTTTATGCTTGCCAGGCAGGAACCATGCTGCTGAGCTATATTCCTGGCCCCTCAACCACTTCATTTTCTGCTACTAGTAAAACATCAATCCTGAGAAATGGCACAACATTGATTTCACAAAAGGTGTTTACATTTGTAGAGTACTCTGCCTCTTTGACTTGAGCCTAAATATAAATTGCATCTTTATCATAGTCCAGTAAACGTAGTTCTCATCACTCCTTCCTTCATTCACAGTGTTCTTGGCAATATTCAGCCAGTACCATATATCATCCATTTCTTAGTGGATTTTACAAGTTATTCACATTTCAAATGAAAGGCATCTGATTATAGCACACAGTTTTTATGGAAACTTTATGAAGAAAGTAAAATATAGCAAATGTATATATTTAAATAGTTAAACAAACCACCAAATAATTAACTCCTCTATATCCCAACTGGCTTATAAAATTTAAAAAGAATAAATCACTTGTCTATTTTTCTTGGTCATCCTGTGTGTGTGCGTGTGTGTGTGTGTGTGTGTGTGTGTGTGTGTGTTTCTACCATACTTACACATTAGAGAATATATAAGAATTCTCTTCACCATATCAAGGAGGCTTGAGTTTCATTAATAGAACCTGTTCAACATGACTACACTCAAATGACTTTCTAAGTTAGAGAAAATTAATCCTTTATGTATTCCTTTTATAAAATCTCATTTCTATTGTTAGTTTTGAAAGGTTCTCTAAAATAAAAGAGTTTCTAAGAGTCATTTCTGAAATTACCATTAAATATAATTACTGCTACGTGAATGCTTATATTTCCAAAACTCGCAATGAAGTTTGAATGCCATTAGGATAGTATTTGGAGCTGGGATATTTAAGTGAGGATTGAGCCCTGAGGGCCTTGTTCTCATAAATGTATTAATGATGTTATTGCCTGTGTCTCTCTGTGCAAGGTGAATTAGGCCCCTTCCTGCTTTTCTGTCTCTATTCTTCCTCTCCCCCTCTGTCCTCTCAGCTTTTTTGCTGTTTTGCCATGTTAGGAACAGTGCTTCCTCCCTGCTGAGAAGAGGACTTCAAAGTTCCGTCTTGGGAATGTAGACTACCTGGAATGAACACCAAAACTCCTCACATTTTGATCTTAAATTTCCCTCCTTCAGAACAATAAGAAATGAACTTCTACTGTTTATAATTTACTCTTTTTGGGCCACATAATGTGTACGAAAGCAGGAATAGTCAAATGTTGTTGCTTTCATAAAGAACTCATTGTAGTAAATATTAAACACAAAGGAGGGATAAATCAAGCATTCTGAGAAGCATGGATGAAATCAGAAGAATCACTCAGTTGATGCTACCTTGACTGAGAGCTGTAAATGATTTGTGAAGAATATGAAGAATACGGAGGAATTTCTAAGCAGCTATTTTCCTTGACTTTCACTTATCATAAATATAAACAATAAATAAAGGAATAAATTATTCTTTTAAATTGCAGGCTGCACTAGAGAAAGCCAAGTTTTATCAAAGACTTACTCAAGAGAAATACATATTGTTAGAACAACACAGATTAACTAGTTGGGTGTAGTAAGCAACCAATTTTGTCAAAATAATGTTTACCTTTCCTTATTTTGGAGTAATTTAACAAAACTTTCTTGGCCTGAAATAGAGAAAAAATAAATTTAACAGCAGTAAATCTCTCTTTCCCCAAGAGTGTCAATAAGGTATCAAAGGCTGGATGTGTACTCATTTAAACGGGGTCTCAATTTCTGGGTAGGGTAGAGACTTTGGGGGCTGACACTAGTGACCTCCAGGCTTCTATTATACCTTGCTTTGTTTGTAAACTTTGGATGCAGCTTCCATAATAATTGTTTTGGTGCCTGGGAGCCCACGCTGAACCTCTACCTTGTCTTTCTCCCTGTCTTCTCTCGTTTGCCTCCGAGAGCTAGTTTATTAATGTGTCTTCACTGCCAGGCTGCTTCCAGGAAGATGGCTGTGCAAGGCTGCTGGGGTGGCAGTCCAGGATACCGTCCACTCCTGGCTCTGCTGAGGAATGCATGGCCTCCACAGTCTCTGTAACTGATGAAGAAAAAGCTTTAGGCAGGTAGAGCTGCTCACAGAATGGACAGCAGCCCTCACATTCCCCTCTGGAGTCTGTGAGGACTCACCCAGTGGTCTCTCCTAATGTAGAGGTCTGGGAAATGTGGGATATTTTGAGAGCCACACATTTCTCTGGCTTCACATATTTTCTTAAAATAAACTCCTGGCACTAATTTCTATTATTGCAAGATGAAGCAAATAAACAATAAACAAAAGCCAGTTTCCACAGAGGAAAGAGTAAAGGGCCCTGATAATAATTTAACAAAGAATGTGAAAGAGACAGATTCATAAGCATTTCCAGATCACAAAGGAATGAAGTAGAGTCTGAAGACTTGTGATTGGCAAGAGGCTATCCATGGTACAGTGATTAAATGTTCCATTATGGTTGAGCTAGTATTTTTTGTAAAATGAGTAGAAAGGAAAAAGAAAACAAGAGAAAAACATTATATATAATTGCGATATAGTTGGTCTGTGCTATATGAAATATAGACAGAAAAAGACTAAAAAGAGATGTAGGACAACAGAGTTTATTTTTAGCAGAGCTTTTCCTGGTGATATTCTAGTAAAGTTTTTCTTTTCTAGAATCTGGGCTGGGTGCAAATCCTTTATGAGGTCTGGACGGGTTGGTGTTTCTGAGCTGCTTGTTCTCAGTGGGTGGTGCTTGCAAGAGTTGTGTCCATATAGCTTGTAGTACTTGCAGAGAATTTGGGATGGGCTGTTGTAACTATCTCTCCACAGACCTCTCAGACAGAAGCTTTTGGAAATGTTTATCATCTGTACAACCTAATAGAACTATGTTTCCTACTTAAGTTGCAATTTATTAAGTTGAAAATGAAAGGTATGGCTGGGTATGGTGGCTCACGCCTGTAATCCCAGCACTTGGGAGGCTGAGGTAGGAGGATTGTTGTGAGTTCAAGACCAGCCTGGACTACAAAAGTGAGCTCAAGGCCAGCCTGAACTGCATAGCAAGACCCTGTCTCAAAAAAATAAAAAAAAGAAAGAAAGGTATGTATTAGAGTCTACTGTAGCATAAAAGACAAACTTAATATTTAATTGGATTAATTGAAATGAATAGATCTGACAATATAACAAAAGAATAAATGTGTAATATCAATAAATATTGCATAGTACAATTATTTAGAAGTTAATAAAACTTGTTTTAAGATATCTGTAATTATAGAGGTCACAATTTTTTAAATTTATAGAAATAAAAATGTTGATGATTCCTACATAAACATATACTACATCAAACACAGTTCAAATAATACACCACTAAACTATACTCATATAGTTTCAAATAATTTAAAACCAGCATGACACAGTCTTTAAAACTGAGCCTCAGAAAAGCGAAAAAGCCTACTTATAGTTTACAGAGAGAAATTTTTAGCCTATTTAATTTTTTCAATCAAAATTTTAAACCCTGCACCAAAGAGTTTATTGACACCTAACAATTCTGGAATTAGCAAATTGCCAATCCCCTCAATGAAGCGTGCACCCAAAGAGGACTTAAATTTCTTAGCTGTTTCAGATTTTTTGGTAATCATTGTATCTCTGCATTCAGCTCCTCAGATTTCTTTGTAAATCGTCCCTCAAGCAATTCTTTTTGGACCTTAGGCTGTGTTCCAAAATTTTTTTTTCTTTTTTTGGATGTAGACTTATATTGTCGGTATGGCAAAAGCCCCAAGCAATATAATAAAAATCTGAACTGAAACAGGTAAGTGAGAGACAACATAAGCTCACAAACAGTCTGAACTATGGCACAGTGATGCTAGCTCCTAAATATTGAAACAGGAATAAGGTAAACTTGGAAGTCTGAATACTTTCAAAGAGTTATACAGGAATTGAATACATAACAAAGTTCATGTGTTATAGTCAACAAAATTTAAAAAAGTTAAAATGCTCAAAGTTATTCCAAAAAATGCCAAGTGAATCAAGCATAGACATAAAACATACCCAAAAAGTAAATGAGATGGAAGAGTATTCAAATAAAAACCCAGGATAGAAGCCCTTTCCCGGAGTGACATACTAAAAGCACATTTCAAAACAAAGAATTGATAATGTTAACTATATAAGTAGGCATTTTCCACAGAAAAATATTAGCGAAGTAAGAAAAATGATAATACAAGGAATATATTTTATTACAAAAATGGTAAAATAATTTCTAATAATGTTTTAAATCAGTGAGATTAAAGACAAACTCTCTTGAAAATATTGGGCAAATATCTCCGATAGATTTTTTTAAGAGTAGAAAAATGTATTGGAGAAAAGGAATGAGGAAAAGAATTAGCTCCTGAGAGACAGGGGAGTCCCAGTGGGTTGCCCTAAAGTGGAATTAAAGATGTTCAACTTCAACAGTTAGACATGGGAAAGCAAAGCTATGTAATATCTACATTTACCATAGAACAAGAAAGAAAACCACATTTGTTTTGGTCTGTTTTGTTTTGACATAAGGATTTAGGGAAAAAGAAAATATCTTCTCTACCTAAGAATATGAATTGCTTCAATTATGCAATACAGTGATTAATGCAGAAGCCTTCAATTAATTATGAAATTATCTCATAGAATTAATGATCTGTGTATCAAATGGCACATGTATTAAATTGTGTGTGGCAGCAGTGCATCTTGGCATAAAACTAAAAAGCACTACCTTTCTGTGGGTTACTAATCAAAGATCCTAAGGGACATCCAGGCAAAGGAATATTCTACAGTCAGTACAAGGAAGGGACAAGCTCATTTGTAGTAGTTAATACAAGACAATCTTCAAGAGTTTCATAAAATATAGAAAGGAAAGACATGAGCAATGTCTCTAAATGCTCCTGAAAAAGTAGAAAACAATTTGCATATAGTGATATTATTATATAACTGATTATATATAACCATTATATAAATGGTCAAAATTTAAAACAAAATAACAAACCACCCCCCCAAAAAAAATTAGGAGCGGCAGCTGGCCAGAACTCCTCCTTGGACCCCACCCACCACCCCAACTGAGCCACCCAGTGGCCTCAGCTCAAATCCACCCCCTGAGTCATCAATTGCCCGAGCTCCGATTCCACCCACCCTGCCAACCAGGCCTCATGATGGCCAGGTAAGAACTCTCTCAGCCCGCGTTCATCCCATGACTCCACAACAGCCTGAACCCCAACACCACCCACTATCCCCACACGGCCGACCCTGGGCCTCCTGGTAGCCAGCTGGCTGAGCTCTGACTCACAGCCAGGCACGTCTGGAAGGTAATAAGCTTGGTGGATCCAGACCCAAATTTCCATAGGCGCTAACTGCATAACTTTACAAAAGTGGAGATCACTCTTATAAAAAATGATAAAGACAAGGAGCAAGATCCAATCTCAGGTCCCAAGTCCACCCAAAATAAATACAGGAGACACGACCATGGAAGAAAGCGGGAATCACACACCCAAAACCTCTGAATTGATAGCATCTGAGGTAGACAGAGAAGTGCAGAAACGTATAGAGGAACTCAGATCAGAGATAACATCTGAAGTAAAAAAAGAAATGCATGAATTAATAGACTCTGAAGTGGAAGAACTGGAGAAAGGTATAGAGAAAACCATAGCAGAAATAACCTCTGAAGTTAAAAAGGACATCTCTAAATTAACAGCATCTAAAGTAGGGGAACAACTACAGAAAGGTAGAGAGGTGAACAGAGCAGAAATAATCTCAGAACTAGAGAGAGAAAGGATAACTGTAATGAGAGACTTCAGAACCACTAAAGAAGACATTGATAAAATATTAGAAGAGAATAGAAAAATGATTTATTCCCTGATTGAACAATATGGGAAAGAAATGGATTGCATGGAACAGCTTTAAAGAGATATACAAGAAAATAAAATCCCAATCACAAGCTGGCAAAACCATATGGACAAAAGTAAAGACAGAGTCTCAGATCTTGAAGACACAGTTGCAGCTAGTGAAAAGGTAAGAAAGAATCTCTTATAAACAGCCAGGATGCAAGAAAAAAATAATTTAGCAAAAATGAATAAAGTGATATTAATAGGAATCAATGATATAAAAAGAATATGGGCAGAAGTAGTAGCAGAAAACTTCCCAAATATGAGAAAACAATTGGATATTTAGTAACTGAAGCATGTAGAACTCCAAATAACATCAAACCGACTAAAAACACACGCAGACATATAATAGTCAAGATCTCAGAAAAACAGCAGAAGAATAACATACTAAAAGCTGCTAGAGAAAAGAAACAGATCACATTTAAAGGAAAACACATCAGAAAAATGGCAGATTTCTCTTTAAAAACCATGAAGTCAAGAAGCACATGGAGCAGAGTGCTTCAAGTTCTCCATGAAAATAAATTCCAGACCAGACTGCTATATCCAGCAAAACTCTCCTTCAAGGATGAGGGAGAAGTGAAATACTTCCATGAAAAAGGAGTTAAAGAATTTCATGATGTCAAATCCAATCCTACAATGTATACTAAAAAAAGTTTTAGAGAAGGACCAAAATGACTCAAATTCAACAAATGAGAACAGAAAGAACCCACCAGTAGGGTAACCAGTTAAACATAGGAGAAAAAGTGGTAAACAGTAGTAAATAAAAGTCATGTCAATCATAAGTCAATACATTTCAACTATAACCACCAATTTAAATGGACTCAATTCTCCAAGTAAAAGAGATAGACTGACAGAGTGGATAAGCAAGCAAAATCCAATCATATGGTGTATACAGGAAATACACTTAACTCATAAAGAAACTCTTAGGCTTAAAGTTAAAGGATGGAAAATAGTACTACATGCTCCAGCAGCTCAGAAAAAAGCAGGGGTAGCAATCTGGTTTGCAGACTCTCTAAACTTCAAACCAAGAATGGTCAAATGTAATAAAGAAGGCCACTAGTTAAGGGAAAAATTGAAGACGAAGAGATAGCGTTCATAAATATGTATGCACCCAACACAGGAGCACCAAGTTCTATAAGACAAACATTAATGGACATGAAAAATCTCATATCCAATACCACAGTCTTAACAGGAGACCCTAACACACTTTAAACCCAAAAAGATAGGTCAAGCAGACAAAAAATTAGTATAGAAGTAGCAGACCTGAACCAGAACCTGGAACAACTGAACTTAGTGGACACACACAGAGCGTTCCACCCAACCACTTCAGAATACATATTTTTTTCAGCTGCACAGGGTATATTTTCTAAAATAGACCACATATTAATCCATATGTCATGCTTAAGTATATACAAGAAAACAGAAATTATCCCATGCATATTATCTGACCACAGTGCAATGAAATAGGAAATAATTGACAAAAGAAGCCACAAGAACCCCAGAAATACATGGAAATTAAACAACACCCTTCTCAGCAACTAGTGGGTTACAGATGAAATAATTAAACAATATCTATAATTTAATGAAAATTCAAACACAACTTACCAGAATTTATGGGATGCAATGAAAGCACTTCTTAGAGGGAAATTCACAGCCCTGAACTCATATATTAAGAAGACAGAAGGGGGACAACATGCAATGTGTCAATGGTTAAAAAAAGAAAGGGGCAAGAAAAAAAAAGTAATGTTTATTGAAAATGTTAATGTTTAATTGTTTGATCAATCTATTAATCTAAACTGATCGGATGATGAAAATATGTAATATAACCATTGTTAAATTTAAATTAAAAAATCCTAGGAGAAAATATGTCTTATAATTAGATTGTCAGTCAAAAATACATTATAAATCATAAACTTACACAATATTCAGAAAAAAAAGAAGACAGAAGGGGAACTAATAAATACTCTAATGCAGCACCTAAACTGACTAGAAATGGAAGAGCAAATGAAATCAAAAGCTCAAAGATGGGAGGAAATTATAAAGATTAGAGCAGAAATTAATTAAATTGAGACAAAGAAAATAATACAGAAAATTAATGAATCCAAAAGCTGGTTCTTTGAAAGATTAAATACAATTGATAAGCCCCTAGCTAACCTTATCAAAAAGAGGAAAGAAAGGACACAAATTCAAGCAATAAGGAACCTAAGAGTGAAATTACTATGGATCCAACAGAGATTGAGAGAATCATAAATAGCTACTTTAAGAATCTTTACTCTCAAAGAATTGAAGACACAGAAAAAACAGAAATTTTGTAGAAAAGTATAAATTAGCAAAACTGAATCAAGAAGATATAAGAACTGTCAATAAGCCAATAACAGTCAATGAAATACAAACTGTAATAAAAAGCCTGCCAACCAAGAAAAGTCCAGGATCTGATGGAGTCACCACTGGATTCTACAAGAAATTTATAGAAGACATAGCCCAATGCTCCTCAAACTCTTCAGTGAAATTCAAAAGGAAACAATCCTCCTAAAGTCATTCCTAGAAGCAAATATTACACTGATATCAAAACCAGAAAGAGATGCAACTAAAAATGAGAACTATTGCCAATTTCTCTCATGAACATAGATGCAAAAATTCTCAATAAAATCCTCACCACTATAATACAACAAATCATCAAGAAGATTATACACCAAGACCGGGTAGGATTCACCCCAGGGATGCAAGGATGGTTCAATATATGCAAATATATAAATGTGACACACTATATCAATAGAGCCAAAGCTAAAATCACAGGGTTATCTCAATTGATACATAAAAGGCTTTTGACAAAGTCCAACACTCATTCATGTTCAAAGTCCTGCAGAAAATTGAAATAAAGGGCCTCTACCTCAACCTGATAAAAGCCATCTATGACAATCCAACAGCCAACATAATTCTAAATGGGGAAAACCTGAAGGCTTTTACTGTCAAATCTGGCACAAGACAAGGATATCCTCTATCACCACTCCTATTCAACATAGTTCTGGAATCATTAGCTACACCTACACTTAGACAAGAGAGAGAAATAAAAGGAACAAGAATAGGTAAAGAAAAGGCTAAATTGTCATTATTTGCAGATGACATGATAATTTATTTGGAAGACGTCAAAAACTCTACCAACAAGCTACTAGAATTAATACACAAGTTCAGTAGCATAGCAAGTTACAAAGCCAACACACTAAAGTGAATGGTATTCCTCTATACAGATAATAAACACACGGAGAGAGAAATTAGAGAATAAATTTTACGATAGTGCCAAAGAAAATGAAACACTTAGGAATTAAGCTAAAGAAGTAAAATAGCTTTTCAATGAAAACTACAGTACTCTGAAAAAAGCGATCCTAGAGGACTCAGAAAACGGAAAGGTATTCCGTGCTCCTGGATAGGAAGAACCAACATTGTGACAATGGCCATGCTCCCTAAACTGATATACAGATTTAATTCAATTCCTATCAAACTATCATTAACATACCTCACAGAAAGAAGTCATTCCTAAAATTTATTTGGAACCAAAGATGATCTAGAATTGAAAGACAATCCTGGGCAACGAAGGTAAGGCAGGAGGCATTACAATTCCTGACCTAAAATTATACTACAAAGCTACAGTGATAAAATGAGTATGGTATTGGAAAAAAAAAATATATATATATATATACCTGAGGATCAATGAAGTAGATTAGAATATGCAGAAGCAAATAAAAACACATTCAGTCATCTTATTTTTGACAAAGGGGTCAAACATGTTTATTGGAAGAAAGATAGCCTCTTTAATAAATGATACTGACAAAATTGGCTCTCTACATGTCAAAAACTAAAACTTGACCCAGGTCTATCACCATGCACTAAACTAAAGTCAAAATGGGTTTAAGACCTAAATACTAAAAGAGAAACATTAAATCTCCTGGAAGAGAAAGTGGGAGAAAATCTTGAAGACACTGGAGTAGGCAAAAAGTTCATGGGCAAAAATCAAAATGCATGTTTGACACTTGAAAGAATCAACAACTGGGACCTCCTGTGGTTAAGAAGTTTTTTTCACCTCAAAAGAAATTACTAACAGAGTGAAAGTACATCCCACAAATTTTGAAAAGATTTTAACGAACAAGTATTCAGACAAAGGTCTTCTTTCTAAAATTTATAAAGAATTAAAATCCATTAGGAACCCAAAATTCAAAGGCCCAATCCAGAAATGGGTATCTGAGATGAACACACACTTCTCAAAGAAAGAAATTCAAGGTGCCTACAAATACATGAAGAAATGCTCCATATCACTACTATTCATGAAATACAAATTAAAACAGTACTTAGATACCATCCCACCCCAGAAAGAGTGGCTACCATAAAAAAATCAACCAGCAACAAATGCTGCAGAGGTTGTGGGGGAAAAGGAACCCTTCTCCACTGCTGGTGGGAATGCAGACTGTTTCAACTATTATGGAAAGTAGTGTGGAGACTCCTTGAAAACCAGAGCTGGAAATCCCATTCAATCCAGCTATCCCCCTACTGGTAATTTTCCTAAAAGAACTGAAAACATAATATAATGATATCTGTGCACCTATAGTCATAGCAGTGCAATTTGTGATAGCCACAATAAGGGAACAATGAAAATGCCCATCATCTGAATAATGGTTGAAAACGATGTGGTATTTCCTGAAATCGAATATTGCTCAGCTACAAAAAATGATAAATTAGAAGACTTCATATATAAGTGGATGTATCTTGAACACATACTCATAAGTGAAATAAACCAGACCTACATGTATAAATATCACATAGTATCCTAAGTGTAAGAAGAGCTCAAAAAAAGAAATAAAAATGGAGGGACAGAATACAACTGAGTGGGAATCAAAGACTTAAGGGTTAAACAGCAAAGTGACTGGAAGCAGAAAAGAGAGGAAACATAGCAGGAGCAAAACTACACACTTATATGCACAGGATGAATTAGACAAGGGTGCTAAGAAACTCAAAAGCTTTTGGACACTGATGATAGCAATACGTAACACTGAAACTATGCTTGAAATGCCTGCCATTCTGGCCTTTTAGATGTGTGCTGCTTCCAATGTAATTTCAGTTACTGTTATACTCTCTCTCTCTGGTAAATGGTCGGTTTACAAGAAAACAAAATGGTATTAAATGAGAGTAAGAGAATAGCAAAAATGCCAAAGGATGGACAGGCTGAAATTTTGTACGTGCTTATATTTCTAAATACCTGTGTACAAACGTGTAACTGCTTTTATCACATTGTATAGGGATTTATTAGAATATCAATGAGTGATGGAAAATACCAACTCCAAGTTAAATCTAAGATGTTTGATGTTCAGAAAAACAATGATATGAAGCGCAAGCATCTATGTTTCAGTGTAGTAGTGTCACTAAGCTTTTCTTCTAGAAGGCTAAGAATATAAGTTTACAGACCAAAAGTTAGAGAAAAAGAAGGCTACAAGGATAGCCAATATTTTGGCCTTAGCCCTTCAAGGTCAGTGAGGACTCAGGAAAGAACAGAACCTGTGCTGTAACATTCTATAACTCAGTGGTTTCCCAAATTTTCTGGTCAAGGAGATTAAGGGAGGAAAGGATTTGAAGGTATATAGTGTGCCTAAGGAGAGTCACTTAGAGAGAAAACATTCTCTTGGGCTTTCACAGAGAGCAAACTGGTCAAGCAATGGCTGTGACTCATTCAGATGGCTGACACTGACAACAGTTCTACAAGGCACTGTACACGGTTCCAAAATAAATCCTTAGGGGATTTGACTGACCTTGGGAGATACAAAAACTACATGTTTTGTTATACAGGTCTTGCTATAACTTGCCTTTAACCACCCAGCAGAAAAGTTTAAACATGACACATAAAACATAAAGGTAGTTTAGTATGCTGAGCTGTAAAAGGCTCTAATCAACAGCTTCCAACATTGCCGAGTTTGCCAGTAACCCATTGCAATTATGGAACATTTGATTATGTATGCAACTACCTTTTCTTAGATCAAAGGGAAGAAATCTATTATACTAATAACCATTAGAAAATTTATCATGTCTACACCCTGTGCTCTGTATAATTACAACAAGGACAACAATATGTATTGATAAAATTATTGGGAATGTACTACTAATGTGTTTTGAAACTGTCATATTGTAATTTCTTATTAAAAGTAAAAAGAAGAAAATTAGAATTCGTGGTGGGCAGCAGGGTCTTGCCACACATTGTGGCTGGGCGGCTGGCACTGCTGGGCCTGGCTAGCAGGGTGGGCACCTGGCTCAATCCCAGCATCACCTGGCTCCTGAGTGCTGCTCACCCCTGCGACTCAAATCCCTTGGCCCTGGCCCAGTTCCTGCCTGGGCCAGACACCTGGCTGTGGCAGGGCCAGAAGCACGGAGAGCAAGCCAAGCAAGTCAGAGCAGCTAAAATAGGTTTCAGGAGTGCGGAGCTGTTGCTGTGTCATTGCACATTAGAATCTCTCTGATCTCCACGGGCCCATTTTACATGGTTACTTCACGTGGCATAGTGTAAACTCCAATTTAATGAGTCGCTGGTGTGGAGATAACTCCTTGGTAGACGTGCGTGTCTGGGAAGTGCAAGGTGGTGAGTTTGAACTCCAGCCTGGAAAAAAAAAAAAAAAAAGTCACTGGTGCAGTGGAAAGTGGCAGCGGTCACAAGCACCTTCGTGGTGGCCCACGCGACCCACAAGCTATCAGAACCTGTGACTATCTGCATCACTTTGGTCTCCATGCCCTTCCTTGTCAGAGAACTTCAGAAAGTGAGAGTTTTTAACCCCCCCTTTTAAACTGCAAAACCTTGATGATTTTTGGGCATTGAAAACCTATCTGAAGATTTTATGATTTGGGCAGATTAGGCTTGTGGGTTTTTCTGCATGGAAGCAGGGAGCTCACTGCTATGCTCTTAAGGATAGAGTTTACCTTTGCCACCAAAAATCAGGCATTTGAATAATTATAATTTGGGGTTTTATAAGTTTTCCTAACGTTATTCATCATAGGGCCATGCACATAATCTAGAATGTCAGCATCACAAATGATTTAACATCAGACAGCTGACTGAATATTCTTTCTAGAAGATCCTTGGTGAGGATCTGTCTGCAAATGCTCCTGCAGGCTTTACACACTCAAGCTCCTAAAAACAGTGATTCATGTAGCTGGCTTTTAAAATTCCCTTCCTACAGATTTGTTGTCAGCAACCTGCAGCCTAATGTGCAATATTCTGTACTTGCTACCAGTGCTACAATTAATGAAGCAAAAAATAGCAACACAGGATCATAATCTAAGTTAATATCAGCCTCTGACATTCATTACACTTGTTCTGGAGAAAGAAAAACAAGTATCTCTGGCTTATTTCATTGACTCCTAAACACCTTCAGATCTGGACATCTTTGAGTCTAAGATGGTTCTGCTGACATTTCATTATAACAGAGTCACTTGTCTCTATTGACATGAACTGTAAAATCCTTGTCTGACAGTAATTTAGCTCCTGAATCCCACCTTTGGACTTTGGACACTACACATAGAAAGAGCTAAGATAACCTTAGCTTTCTTAGACAATCTTTCTTTAATTCTTACTTCAAATATCAGATATTCTAGAATTGTCACAATTTTTTTTTTTTGTCTTTTTGACACAGGGTCTCACTATGCAGTTCAGGATGGCCTTGAGCTCACTTTTGTAGCCCAGGCTGGTCTCGAACTTGCACCGATCCTCCTGCCTCAGCCTCCCGAGTGTTGGGATTATAGGCGTGAGCCACCATGCCCGGCTTGTCACAATGTTTTTATTAGGTCACTACTTATGTTTGTAAATGGAAATAAAATTATAGACATGAAAGAGTTTTACTATTTCCCAGAAAGAAAAAATAAATAGTGCTTGTTATAAATGAAAGACAACCATGAAATAATATTTATACAAGCTGGGTAGAAAAGGAGACTGGCAGGGGTAAGTGGTTTGCCACGCCTGTTTTACCCAACAAAGGGCCAGTATGTTAGGGGATAGAATTCAAGCACAGAGACCCAAGCCTAAGACTTCCTACTTGCAGCAGTGGGTTTTGCCTTCTCTGGGCCTTCATACTGCACAGGCTCAGTTTAATTGTCTGCCCTGCTGAATGGCGGAGAAGTTGTGCCTCTCTTTTGGGTGTGCAATTTTATCTTTCAAAATTATTTCCATGATGATTAGAAAGCTAAGAAACCATTTATTATTGGTTTTATTGAGCTCTGGCTGTGGATAGTCCCCTAGTTAAACCTAATTACCAATGCAATGGTAATTAGGTTTAACTAATTAATTTAGTTAACTAAATAAATTTTCAAATGTTAATTTCAGTTGCACTTACAAGATCACACTGAAAAGGAAGCTTTTTTCTTTAAAGCTGCTGGAATATAGTTAAGAATGTACAAACTTAAAGCTAGAACTGCCTTTCTGGGCTGTGATCCTCAGGACGTCTCCACAGTAGCTTTGTATGCCTGAAGATACCAGTTATATCTTTTTATATGGACTAAGCAGAACTTTCCCATCTCATTTTGTATGTACACAGCGATTTGTTCACTGCGGGCTCCATTCCCCATCTGTACCAATATAAAATGTCTATGCAAAATATACTGACTGAAAGCCCTGAAGCTTAGGAGCTTAGTCTTGACGTTCACAAGTCCGAAGTGATGGAAGTGGAGCACAAGAGTGAGCGATAACAAGTCGCTCCAAAGAGCCACACCAAGATGCTCTAAGCTCCAGCCTCGCTCCACTCCTGGACCAGTGGGCAAAACAAAAATAATTATAATAACGATGATAGGGTCCAAAGGTCAGGGAACTAAAGCACTGTGTGAATCAGCCAGAAAGCTATACAGACTGCTTGTGTTCACATTGGTTGTTTTTTTTTTTTTTTCACATTGTTTTTTAGGGAGCTAAGGTAATCATCTATTTAATTAAATTAATTAAATAATTTATTTACTTATTTACTTTGTGGTACTGGGGATTGAACTCAGGAACGTGCGCTTGCCAGGCAAGTGCTTATTCTACAGAGCTATCTCCCCAGTCCTATTTTAAAAATAGAGTCTAATTTGCTTTGGTAAATATCTACACTATATAGATTTATTTATTCTTGTTCTCTACAGATGCCTTTTTGAAGTTTGAATTAATTTAGTGCTTATAAATTGAATTACAATTCAAATTATAAAACAGTTTATATGCAAGTAAAATATCTGAATTATTTCTCTGCATGTACCCTCAAGTGATAGATTTATTTAAAGACCAGTAATCCTTGAAATTACTAATGTGACACCTAGGCTCCTCCAGCTTTCTTTCGCAAACTTATTCCATCGCATCTGCCATCAGAGGGCGCTGCAACCCAAGAGCCAAGCTACAGGTGCCTGTAACTTCACTCTGTCAGAAAGTTCCCTTGCAACTGCAGCAGTTGCACACCTACTCACGTTCCTGTTCTGATTCTAGTTCTGCTATTGTGCACATTGGCAGTTTCCTGAACTTAAACTCCCCCCATGTCATCCATGACAGTTGGCATCAGCTTCTTTCAAAATCCTGTTAATATTGAGTTTAAAACCTTCTTCCATGAATCTTCTTTACTCTTAATGGTATCTATAATGGTGGAGGCTCTCAAAATATGTATCTTGCTTTGACCCACCAGATGAATAATCATGTATATTATTATGGAGTATATTTCTTAAGTAATAAATCTTGGAAGGGGTTGGAAATATAGCACAATGGTTTAGTATCATGCCACTAGTCAGTGAGGCTCTGTGATCCCCATTGTAGAGGGAGAGAGAGAGAGAGAGAGAGAGAGAGAGAGAGAGAGAGAGAGAGAGAGCTTGGAGTAAGTATTTATTATTGTTATTATTATTAATTATTATTATTGCAGGCTCTGCCTGCCCTGTGGGTGGGGCTGGCGCAGCATGTGGTGCCTGGGATGGAACCATGGTCCCCATGGTTGCCTAAACTTTCCTGAGCAGTGCTTTAGACCACTGAACCATCTCGCTGGCCCCTTAGAGTCAGTATTGCTCCTTGATCGCCAAGCTGCAGGACGTATATTGAGTTAGCAGGCATGCAACGTCACATTCATTTTACACCTTTATCAAAGTTTACATGACTAGGTACACTATCCATGAACTGCAACATTTTAAAGATAGCTTATTTCTGAGCAGTAGTTCAGCAATGTAATGTGCTTTAAAAATTCAATAAAGCATGTTATCAATGAACTTGTTTTTGCACAGACTCAGTTACTCCATCTGTAAAGCCTAGCAGAATAGATTTAGTTTAATTTTGTTTTTTGAGACAATATCTTCAAAGCACTTCAGGCCAGCCTTAAATTTAGAACTGTATGTGCCCTTAGCCGGGCGCGGTGGTGCACGCCTGTAATCCCAGCACTCGGGAGGCTGAGGCAGGAGGATCGGTGCGAGTTCGAGACCAGCCTGGGCTATAAAAGTGAGCTCAGGACCAGCCTCAACTGCATAGTGAGACCCTGTCTCAAAAAGAGAGAGAGAAAAAAAGAACTGTATGTGCCCTTAACTGTTGTGAAGAAGTGATCCTCCTGTCTCCGCTGCTTGAGTGCTGGCATTACAGGTATGCGCTACCATACCTAGCAGGACTTATTATAATTCTTTTTTTAAATGTATTTGGTACAGGCTGTCACTACACAACTTGGATTCAATGTGATCCTCCCACTTTCATTCTCCCCAGGGCTGGGATTATAGGTGGACACCACAGCCAGCCTCAGTGGCCGGTGCAGTGCACCTGGTGGAGGGTCTGGCACAGCATGTGCTGTAGAGCGTTGAACCCTGGTGCCTGAGCTTGCCTAAGCAGTTGCTTAGTCAGCTGAGCTATGTCTTTATAACAATTTTTAAGTGCCCTAGACTTTTGGAATTGTAAATAATCAGTGGTTTCAACTTAATATTAATAACTGAATCAAACTGAATCCAGAGAACATCCTTTGAAGCTTTGAAGCCAAGAACTGACTTTTCTCATCTAGCTATGAAAGGCTTAAATATAATCCTGCACCAAAGTAAGGCTGTTTCATCTAAATTTTAAAAAAACCAGTTGTTCAGGGTAGGAGCTGCTGCCAGTTAGCTAGCTCTTCTGCATGTCTTGCTGTGACTTCTCCACTTTGAGCAAGACCCTGGCTTAATCAGAAGACACTAGCCCTGTCAGTTAACTTTCCCACATCAGAGGATCACTGTCATTGTCTCAAGAGTAGTACTTGAAAATAATAGACTGGGCCAAAAACCATATTCTTGACAGGCTACAATTTTGTATTTCCTTGAATTTCCAAATATCTGTGTCAAAATTGTGTAACTGCTTATATCACATTGTATGGAAAGTTATTAGAATATCAATGATGGTCAGAAAATATGATTTCCAAGCTAAATCAAAGATATTTGATACTCAGAAAGCCAGTGATGATAAGCTCAAGTACCTATGTTATAGAGTAATAGTATCACAAAGCTTTTCTGCTGGAGGGTTAACAATGTAAGTTAACAGACCGAAAATTGGAGAAAAAGAAGGGCTATAAGGATAGCCAATATTTTGGCCCTAGCCCTTCAAGGTCAACAAAGACTCAGGATATAAGAGAACCTGTGCTATAATATCCTAAAACTCAGAAGTGTCCCAAATTTCCTGGTCAAGGAGATCATGGGACCTCAGAGGAAAGGGATGAATAAACTATAGTGCGTCTAAGGAGAGTCACCCAGAGAAAAACATTCTCTCAGGCTTTCACAGAAAGCAAAATGGCCAAGCAATGGCCGTGACTCGTCTCGAAGGCTGACACTAACAACAGTTCTACAAAGTACTGTCTATGGTCTCAAACTTAATCCTGAGGGGATTTGACCCTGGAAGATACAAAAAAAAAAAAAAAAAAAAAAAAAAAAAAAAAAAAAAAAAAGAAAGAAAGAAAGAATGTTTTGTTATACAGGTCTTGCTTCAACTTGCCCTTGACCACCCAGCAAGAAAAAAAATGCTTAACTACAATGCATGAAACGCAGAGCTAAATTGGTGAGATGAGCTTTAGGAGGCTTAGATTCAATAGCCTCCAACATCACAAGCTTCACTGGTGGCCCACTGCAATTGCAGGACATTTGACTGTGTATGTATCTGCTTCCTCTTAGTCCAAAGAGAAGTATATTCTTTTCCTTTTTTATTTTTTTATTTTCCTGAGCAACATCAATAGGGAGGTGGGTCATGCCCACACACTGTACTCTGTAGAATGACTGTGAGGACAATATGCAATATGTCAACTTTCAAAGAAAAGAAAGGGGAAAAGAAAAAAAAAAGTAATGTGGATTTAGAAAGGTTAATGTTAAATTGTCTGATCAATCTTGTATACCTATATGTATTAATCTAAACTGGTCTGATGATGAAAATATGTAATATATAACCATTGTTAAATTTAAACAATAAAAAAATTGAAAAAAAAATAAAAAATAAAAGAAATTCTGACTCTCCTTTTCTTTTTTTCTTTTCTTTCTTTCTTTTTTTCTTTTTTTTTTTTGTAGGTGTTATTGCCCTATTTTCCTTTCAAGCTTTTTCCTCTCTTGCCTCTCTGAGTCTTCTTCTGAGTCCCTCCTAGCCTTTGTTATGTCCTCCCTACCCACAAGTCTCATTTGTTTGGGAGGATGGGATCCCCAGGGAGCACAGCTGGGGTCGGCAGGCAGCCTAGAGAAGGTGACCTCTGGGACACCACCTGCAAGGTGGATGAGGGAGCAAGGCTCTTGGCTCCTCACTTCCCCTGGGGCTGTCATGGAAAGAGAAGCTGTCTTCCACCCAGGCCCTGTCACCTTTCTGTCCGCCTTGGAGGCAACACTTCCTGAGAATGTAAACCCAAAATACCACCTGCTGTAAGTGGTAAGGGCTGTGTCCTAGGGATGGGAAAGCAACTCACCTGGCCTGCTCCTCCAAAGCTTGAGTCTACTTCAAGGTCCTGGTGCCCACGTGTGGTGCGCATAGATGAACTAGACTGGACTTTTAAAAAAATGTACTCATTTAGTCTACCATTGTTCTGCCAAGTGAGAGAAGAAAGAATTCACCCTTCTCACTTACATAGCTTTTCAAGGGCTACTCATGTGCTCTCCAAATATTAGTTTCAAGTCTGTTCCTTCACCAAGGGTTTGTGTATTGTCAGCTCCATGTTTCTCCTGTACTTAGGGCTTTCCTCGGTGGCCAAGGCTGATGTTAAATTGTCTGATCAATCTTGTATACCTATATGTATTAATCTAAACTGGTCTGATGATGAAAATATGTAATATATAACCATTGTTATATATTATATATTATATTATATAATATTATATAATATAATTATATTATATAATAATTATATAATTATATAATTATATAATTAAATATTATATATTTCCTCAGCCAAGGCTGAGGAAAGGCAGTGGGGTTTCTGTGAAGCTGCTTGAGAGAAATAACACAAACAAGAAGAAACATAATTAGACATGATTAAATGTGTACCTAGTGACTCATCCTCAAGTGCTCCCACATTTACAAGCTTCCAGAACAGTAAACATTATTAGTGAGTCTAATAAAGCAGGATAACAGAGGACGAAGTATGCGGCTGCTGACAGCCCCGAGGAGTCTGAATCAAAGCATATGCAGCAGTAGTCGGCCAAGAGAGGCAGAGCTGCGGTGAGGAGGGTACTGGTAGTAAGGGGAGAACATTCAAGACAGGAGAGTTGCTCTCAAGCGACCTCGAGAGGCACGGAGAACAGTGGCACAAACAGGGCACTGGATACCAGATTTGAGTCAGAACCTTGTGCCTGCGGTTGTCACCTAAGCTCCTGTAGTCATTCATAACAGAGAGCCTAGCAGTTCTCCTAAGATTCATTGCAAATACAAGGAGTACAAAACAGCACAGTACCTAGCACAAAGTAAACTAAAAAGGAAAAGAGAAGAGAAGGCAGGCCGCGGTGGGTAAAGAATTTGAATGTTTCAACCTAAGAGTTGAATAAAGACTGGTATTTCAGGCAAGAGAAATAACAGACTTTAATAAAGCAACAAGATTACAAAGGAGAGGGCTGGGGAGATAGCTCCGTGGCACAAGTGTCTGCCTGGCAAGTGCAAGGTCATGAGTTTGAACCCCGGTCCCGCAAAAAAAAAAAAAAAAAAAAAAAAAAAAAAAAAAAAAAAAAAAAAAAAAAAAAAAAAAAAAAAAAAAAAAAAAAAAAAAAAAAAAAAAAAAAAAAAAAAAAAAAAGATTACAAAGGAGAGGGCACAAGGAATAAATGCACACTATGGATAAGAAAATAAGCCAGGCATGGTGGTGTATGCCTGTAATATCAGTACCTGGGAGGCTCAGGCAGGAGGATCCTAGGTTGGTCTGGACTATATAATGAATTCAAGGCCATCATGAACCATAAATCTACACCCTGTCTCAAAAAACCTGCAGAGGTAGTGCTCAGCTTTGGGCTCACGGAAAGTCTTTCCCATCCACTATCCATCAGTGATCCAAACAATGCTAAGGCTGTGTATGGCAGCTACATACTACTTCTGGATATGATAAAAGGTTGAAATTCATAAAATACAAATTAATGTTAAAAGATGATGAATGAATATTTTAATTCATTCTTCAGGCCACCATTTAAGCACATACCCAGAGATTATTTCCCTGTTTCTATCCCCAGATAGTCTAAGGAGATCACCAATACAGCAGACAGGTCCCAGCTCACCCCAAGGTGGCATAGGTGTGACACACAGGCAGAGTTAGAAAGTAAGGGAATATAGGGAACAGATAGATGGAGCTGGAGGGGCTTCCCTGTTACAAAAGAACCAGGTCCGTCTTCATGGATTCTCTGGAGTGGGCTAGAGTCTCCTTAACCATCATTGCGGTTCTGGCTGCGCAAGTCTAGAGTAACCCTTAGGGTCTGAGATGACTATTTTTGCTTGGTGAGCAGCCTCAGTTCCCTTACAGGAGAATCTGCTTCTACTTGGGGCAAGGACTATATGACATCTGCACGGCTCAGCTCTTCCTGAATCTGTGGGGGCTATAGGGATAGGACAATGACAAGATTTCTAGGCATCACTCCAGGAAAGGCTTTCAAACTAAAAGTCGTAAAAGCTGCAACTGCATGCCCCTGAAAACCTTGAAAATTACATTAGTCACTCTTCTATCAGTGTCCTTACTCCCGAAAATGATGAGATAAATTTAGCATTAATCAATCACGTAAGGTGAACACTCCTCAAGTGCTTAACATGCCACATCACACATGCTATGTGTGATGGCTTTTCATTAAATATTGCTGAATAAGTCAAAAGACCCACAACAATATTACTCTCAAATGCATAGTGTAAAGCATAAGAATTATGCTATGCAACTATTTTCATCTTCTCAGTGATAATTCAAGTTAAAAAATCATCAGAAAGCACTTCATTATACTTGTCATTGGCTCTTTGTCTGAAATAAAAGTTCTCCCTAGTAAGTGACATAGGATAAAAGAATTGGCCCAATAACAATAAGAAATTTGAGAGAGAATGAAAGTCATTCTAGTGGTGCAGCTTAAAAGGTCTGAAAGATCATTGTTTTTGAGCTATAAGTGATAGGTATTCATTTCTTTTTTATGAGCAGAACATATTTATTAAGGGAAGAAAGCTCCTGTCTGAGAGAGGGACAGGAGGGGGGTCCTGAGCAGGTAGTCCCTACGTAGCTATTCACTTCAATGCTAAAAGGATGAAGACATTTCAGAATTCAGAATTTTCTCTAATCCCATGAAATCTCTAACACAGTTTTTAAAAAAAGTTCTTTATTTGTTTGGGGTAGGTACTGATTGCATTCCTCTTAGGGAGTGGTGTGTGAACACAAGACATCTTAATTCTTTTTGCACATTCTTCCTCTCCTTACCTCCTCCTTTCTCATCTTCTGGTCTCTTTCCCTTTTACAAAATATCTATCTCCTTATTTCCTATTTCTCTTTTGTTTCTTATCTGACTTTTATTTTGCTCTGTATTTTCATTTGAATTTTACATGTAAGAGAAATCATGTGATATTTAAGCTTGAATGTCTGACTCGGTTCACTTAACATTATGGTCTCAAGGTGCATGACATGCTATCTGTAATTAAATAATATGCATTGTCACTTAGTCATTGAGTCATCTACGACCAACAACACTCTGACCTTGGACAACCTCAGCCACCTCAAAGCAAGCAACATCTCACAAGATTACTTAAATATAAAATAGAAACAAGACTTCATGCATAATTATTCAGTCTTCACAGTATACACTTAACATTTAATGAGAAATTTGATATAATGTAAGGTACTCAATATAGTGTGAAGTATAGAGACAACTCAATCTTTATTAATTTAATGTCATATTGTTTGAGTCTTTGTCATGTTAGGCATCTTGCCCTCTTTATTCTGATATATTCAGCCAGTGATTACAAGGCAAACCTTTGTAGGTTACACTATGTCTTTGATGTGTTTGAATTTGCCTTTCTGAACAATGTAGTCGTGTTGTCTTCACTCAATTCTTCCTATGATGAGTGGAGGTGGTGACAATGCTGTGCTCTCTTATTTTCTTAAATCTGGTTTTCTTCTTTAAACCCAATACATTAACAAATATGCTCTGGCTATTTGCAGATGAATGCATAGTATGCAGTGATATAAATTACAGTAGCTGACAAATAATTGCACATGGGATAACCTGCTTATCCTTACACTGTCCTATTACTACATCAGAGTTATTTCTGACATGTCTATGTCCTTAAAATACTAAGCTACACCTCCTATACAGCAAGTGAGATATTTTCAGTGCCAGAGACATGAATAGTTCTATGTAGACGTTCTACCCACTCACCTTATCATCTCTTAGTATGAAGAGCAGAATTTAGAGGTGGGAATTTCACACAGTTGCCTTAGTGAAACAATCTCTATAATTTTGGAGGCCAATGAATATGATTCTCTACTCTTTTGCCTCTAAAGAAAAAAAAATAGATTGCCTTGCTGCAATTTAAAGTTACTACTAATCGTTTTTAATAAGATGAATATAATTTGGCCCTGGAGAGAAAATTAATTCTAGTAGATCTTAGGATCACAACTGTCTTTATCTGAGTTTGCTAGAAAACAGAGCCAGAAGCAAAAACTGACATTATGACATATACAAGTCTAGGCAACGACAGAGAGAAATAGGGAGAAGAAGAAGAAGCAAAAACGGAGCACAAACATTGGAGTATATTCACAATAACACACCGGCTTTCTCTCAAGTAAGGTGGCTATTCCTGAGAGTCTAGGGAAGTTAATGTTGCTGAATAGTCTCTCCCAGGCAAGAAAGACCAGTGTATTTCCTTTCTATTAACTGGTTTCAGAGCAATTCATCTCATGGTGCATAAACTACACACATTTTGTAGTGCTTCCAGGTGGCACTTAACAGCCATAAGAAAGCTAGATTTTAAAATAGTGAGAAAGCAGAGACAGCAACACCACTAAGCAAGAATTAAACTAGAAAATAGAAGCAGGTCAGTGGCACTTGACACTTGGTCTGTGTATGGTTTGCATCTTGTCAGTCAACACACACCATACCTAGTGTCTCAAAGGGTTAGGGAAAAACCTCAAGTAGGAAGCAACAGAAGTGGTGTAAAGAGTGAGGCAAAGCTGTCAGGTCCTGCTTGAGAACCTCAGGAGAGACAGGGAGCTCCTATCTCAGTAGGGTGGCTGGTCAAACTAAAGAGTACCATGAAGTTACAGTCTCCATATGAAGGCATCCTCAAGCTTTCCTCCAGAAGCCTGCAACCTCTCTTCTATGACTTACCCAAGGGTATTCTGCAGTATCATCAGGAGTATTATATAGAATTATGTCTTGAGCCATCACCTCAGGACAGAAATGGAAAGGGAATAGGATCATGTGGATGGAAGGGTGCAATTGTCTCCCATTCTTTTTACTCTGTTGGTGATTTCTTTTGACAAGCAGAGACTTTCCAGTAAGATGATATCCTAGTTATTTAGTTTTAGCTTGTGAACTCTCTGCCCATCCCTGTCTTCAAGATTTCTACCTACTTTTTTCTCTGGCAGATTTAGTGTTTCTATTTTAATATTAGATCTCTTATGTATTTTGACTTTAGTTTAGTGCACGGTGCTAGACATGGGTCTAAGTTTAGCCCTTGACATGTGGAAGGCCAATTTTTCCAACCTCATTTATTAAAGAAGCTATCATACTTCTAATGAATATATTTGGTTTATCTGCCAGAAATAAGGTGGCTGAGTATGTTTGTAGTTATGTGTGCATCTTCTAATATGTTCCATTGATCAAGTCTGTTTTTTGCCAGTGCTATGCTGATTTTATCATAGTAGCATTGTAGTACAGTTGCAAGTGAGTGAGTGTGATACCTCCTGCCTTTCCTTGTTGCCCAGAAATGGTTTTGCTATGTTAGATCTTCTCTGTTTGCAAATGAATTTTAGGAATATTTTTTCTAGGTCTGTGAGGCTTGCTAGTGATATTTTAATTGAGATTATGCTTCGAATTTGCATAACAACTTTGGGATTATGGCCATTTTCACAATGTTAATTCTTCCTATCCATAAATTCTTTCTAATATTTTTGTTCAGGGTACAGTAATTTTCACTGTATAAATGTTTTACTTCCTTTATCAGATAGATTTGTTAGGTATTTACTCTTTTGGATGGTATTATTTCAATCTTTGTGGGTTTGTTGTTTGTGTACAGAAATGCTATTAGTTTTTTTTTTTGTGTGTGTGTGTATGTGCAACCATGTTTATTTTTTTCCTTTTTTATTGTTTAAATTTAACACGAGTTATATTACATATTTTCATCATCAGATCAGTTTAGATTAATATATATAGGTATATAAGATTGATCAAACAATTAAACATTAACTCTTCTAAATCAACATTACTATTATTATTTTTTCTTTTCCCCTTTCATTTCTTTGAAAGTTGACATATTGCATATTGTCCTCACAATCGTTCTACAGAGTACAGTGTGTGGGCATGACCCACCTCCCTATTGATGTTGCTTAGAAAAAAAAAAGGAAAAGAATATATTTCTCTTTGAACTAAGAGGAAGCAGGTACATATACAGTCAAATGTT